>JAFIRS010002422.1:0-216980 GCA_018342105.1 Gonioctena quinquepunctata
ATGCATATCATTTTGTTCGTACTTCAGTAATCTAACAGTAATATTCTATATGGGTACCATTGAAAAAACTCTTATACTAATAAAACTAAGTAAGTTATAATTATGTGGTTGTTTTTAATAATTATGACTATATTTACACAATTTGAAAAACAATGAGAACAAATAACAATCAAACTGGTATGTGATCACCGATTGGTGTGTATTTTGACCAGTTGAATCCAAATATGCAAAAATTTATAGGTTGTCCCGATTAACAATTTGAATTTCTGGTCTAAAACATCAATATCGAAAGTAATCTATTTTGGATTTAAACGCCACTTCATTGAAAATGTTATCTACTATTCCAATGCCAAATTCGGGAAAGATATGTTCATCCATTCAATCAATCAACAAAATATGCTTTTTTGTCAGAAGAAACGAATCTTATCGACAAAGACGTTTGAACAACAAAGTAAAGTAACATTAAAAACTAAACAATAAAAACGCCTGGTACAGGTACAGACTGATTAAAATTTGTATAAGTTGACTAATTAAGAAATGTAAGAATTATAACAGGGTACATTCCCAAGATGTAAACATTATAATCATTCCTAAATAAAGGGGCTAGTGTAGTTTACTATAAACGAAAGAGTTCACAACTAAAAAATTCTTCTATATTGTAGAAAGGATGGATGTATAATGCAAATGCTTCAATTTCTCTTAGGTTTAATGGTAAGCAATTATAAATTTTTAGCCCGTTGCAGATGATAGATTTTTTAGCAAGATTACTTTTTGGTATAGGTAATGGTAGTCAAATTTTTGTTCCTGACTAATCAAAAAAATAAGTATTCCAATTTTTTTTGTGACCAAGTCTATTAAAATGTTGAAATAAGTATATTAAAATTATTTTAGAGTTTTTGAGACATTTTTTCTAAAAAAAAAATAGAGGTACCACCTCTATTGCCGGTACAGGCATTTGGCAGTACCTCCAAATAGCAAAATATGTTTTTGAATATAATAATAATAATACAGGAACTTTATTGAACTGAAACAAATTCAATTCAACAGGCTATTGACCGAAGTCCTTCAGCCTATTGTTACAATTTATATAAATTGATGTTATTATGTGACATTATGAACTGTTATCCAGATCTACTATCGTAAAAAAAAAACAAAAAACAAACTGGTTCTATTAATGTTCTTGTATTCTCTCAAGGGTGGTAGTGTGCGGGTATCGATGTAAGGGTTGCACTTCTGGGTTTCTTCTCATTGAAAACTTCACCAGTAGTTCTACATTTTTGGCCTTTGAACAGAATCTGTGGAAGAGATAGTCCAGGCGATCTTCAATAGGCATAACATTCGTTATTTCGTATAGGAGGTTATTTGGAGGATTGTGTAGGGGATTATTTGGGTGGCGAATTCTTGTGATCGTCCTGAGTGCTGAGGTTTCAGCAACTTGTATCTTCTTTTTGGCTGTTGCCTTGCAATTGAGGAAGACGCTGTGCCCATACTCGATCATGGGTCTACAGATTAGTTTGTAGATGCTACTGGCTGTTTTCACATTGATCCCCTTGTTTTGGTATGTGTGTCCTCTAAAGTGCTTGACTCTGGATATCATGCTTTTCTTCTTTTCTTGGAGGTGCTGGTTGAAATTGAGTTTGCTGTCGATTATGATTCCCAAGTATTTTGTGGCTCTCGTTGGGCTGAGTAGTTGTTGTTGCATGGTAATCGTAGGCGATGTTGGAGTGAGTTTATCATCAAGTGAGATTTCGTAGGGTTTGCTTTCAATCTCCATTTATTAAACCAATGGCATGTAGAGTCAGTGAGTCTTTGTAGTTTGTCTATAGCCCCTTCCGTGGATTTATCATGGGAAATCAAGACTGTGTCATCCGCAAACTGGAGGATATAACCCAGGTGCGAGAAATGTTCGGGGTCGGGAAAATGATGGCTGTAAATGTCTGCGCAGTAGAGGTTATAAAGGAGGGGGGAAAGAGGCGATCCTTGGGGTAAGCCCTGCTGTGGGGAGAATATGAACGAACCTGCGTTTAGCACTTTAACTTTCAGTCTTCTTTTGGATAGCAAGGAATTGACTATAAAAAGTAACTGCCTTGGGCACCCCATTGAGTGGAGTTTGTAAATAAGTCTTTTGAGCCAGACACTATCAAAGGCTTTGTTGATGTCCAGGAAAATAGACGCAGATTTTTGTCGGTTGAGTTTTGATGTTTCGATATTATTAGTGAGGATTGTGAGAGGAAGTAATGTTGAACACTCATTTTTGAATCCAAACTGATAATCAGGTATACTATTCCCTAGAACTGATTGTAGTCTATTTTTGATAATTTTTTCCAAGTTTTTGCCAAGAACTGGGAGAAGAGTGATGGGTCTATAATTGCTGGTTTTTGAGTGGTCTAGTCCTTGCTTGGGTATCGTTATGATGATACCTGTTTTCCATTCCGTGGGAAAGAAATGTCTTGTCAAGCAAAATTCATAAATCTTGATGATGTATTTATGAACCTGTTCGCCCAGGTTTCTCACTATTTTTTTAGACAAGTAGTCGTGACCAGGTGTGGTGTTTTTGCCTTTCATCACTATCTCATAATATTCATCCTCTTCGATGGTCTGGTTTTCTGGTGGAGGTGTTTCACTCATATTTGTATCATACCATTCTGATACAAGGTTATAGTTCTCTTTGTCAAAGTTATCATCAGTGGACTCACCAAAACTATCTTGGAAATGTCTTGCAAATATATCTGCTTTTTCTTCGGGTGATTCATATGTTTTCCCATTTTCTTCAATTGTTTGACTCTTTTTGTTTTTATTACGAAATTTTGAAAGTTTTTTGATGTCATGCCAGTATGTTTTTCCCTTTTTTTCATTGATTTCTTCACATGTTCTGAGCCATTTGTGTGTTCGGTACTGTTGGATGAGGGTTTGAATGTGTTTATTGTACTGGTTCAATTCTGTTTTCGCATGTGGATTTCTGGTTATGAGATACTCCCTGTACATCCTCCGTTTTTTTTGATGAGGCACAAGATGAAGGGTGGTAACTGGTGTGTGAAGAAATGGTATGTACATTTAGGTGTATGTTTCAAAATTGACCTAGTTATATTCACATTGAAGTTTGAATATAAATTACAAAATAATGAAATCAAACAGAAATAGAGTTCTTTATTGAATGATAAGGTAGCATAGTTCGGAATACTTTACAAACGTAGCACTACATATTATCATCGGGTAAATCCTCATAAGTGATTTCCTCAATAATCTTTAGGAGTTCTGCATCTGTTAGAGGTTTATTCTTTTGATACTTATCATGAATTATTTCCTTGTCGACTGAAAGACCATAAATGATCAATAACAATTGAAATAATAAAATAAACATACCGCCTATGCCCAATCCATTTCACCGAATTGTAGCCTGACAGTACTTCAGAGTATGGTACCAAAAATAACCATAATACAATAGAGCTACTATTCACTCCATAGATTAATTCACCACATTCGTTTATGAACATTTCCTCAAGTGAATAGTGCAACTACATTCATTAACAATTTCACCCAACCGATAAGTTATGAAATGAACAATGCATAGTACTGTTCTCTAGTGGCAACTCAATCACAGTGACTATTGAAGTATACTTTATATGAATAGAAATAAATCCGGTACTTCAGAGTTCCGTCCGTCAACAAAGGGTTGAAGGCGCTGTTAAATATTTGTCACGGTTTTTATGAATTAAGCATGTAGTTTCTAAAATAAAAATCGAGGACTGTGAGGAGTTTGTGAATTTTCAATTCAGGAATGATGAGAGTTTTTCTCCCGGTAGAACTAAATGTTGAATATGTATGGTATTTTTTCTGGTAGCCCATAAAAACCCTTTGACATCAGGTGTACATGGAGGATGCAGGCAACAATACTTTTTTTCTCCAAAATAATCACTCCTAAATTACTTGGATTTTCTCTGGGTTCCCTTAAGGTATACATACTTTGATGCAACATTTCTAACAAAATGGAATAATTGTTCTAATGCATTTACACCCACACAATTTATTTTTATAACTAGAAGGGTTCCATAGAGTTTTCATCACTTCTCACCTGAAATAGAAGAATCATGGACTGTCCAAAGGTTTTGAAGTTGTAGACATCATCGAGGCCACTTTTGTTCTTGACGTGCATGAAGAATGACATCCCGAAAATAGCAAAAATGAACATGACCAAGAAGAGCAGTAAACAGATGTTGAAGAGCGCAGGCAGTGACATGGCGAGTGCAAAAAGCAGCGTGCGGATTCCTTTAGCTCCCTTGACCAAACGAAGAACTCTCCCCACTTTTGCCACTCTTACAACTCTCAGCAAGGTAGGTGACACAAAGTACTTTTCAATAATATCACTGAGCACCAGTCCCAAAATAGACAATATGACGACCACTAAATCAAATAGGTTCCAAGGCTCCGTAAAATAGTGATAACGTAAAGCAAACATTTTCATGAGGCACTCTGTACTGAATATAACTATGAAAATCATATTGAGGTAGTCCAGAATTTTCGTGAATGTTTCTTTCTGCTGGTAATGGTCCATCGTCATGGTTAACATGTTCAAACCGATGAACAACATGATGAACATGTCGAATTTTTTATTCGTTACGATTTCAAACACTATCGCTTGAGGCCTCCACTAGAAAAAAAAACTTATATCAAAGAAGTTGGTAGTGTTTGTGGATAACTAATATGACTTGAGTCAGTAATGATGAGAATCAATAATTGTTCTTTGAGAAATAATAATAATTGTCCTTTATTGAATTGAAATTACATTTAATCCAAATGGCTCTCGACCAAGGTCATTCAAAGTTCTTTGCATTTTTTTTAGAATCAAATGGACTTGAAAAAAGCTAAAAAAATAGATGAGCTATAAAATGAATAAACTACAGATTATCCCAAATAATGGGAATTTGAAGGTGGATCACCAACCATTTGAACCCTCATGCTCCCCAAAAATTATGAAATATTAGTGGAAGAGAAGCATTTTCCAACATTGGTCGTTTTGGATGATGTTAGAAATGATATCTCACCCTTGGTCTAGGTATAGCTTTCATTGGCTTCTTCGAACCCATTTTCTTCATTGCATTGTAATATTTCTTCTGGTCCTCAGTCATGAACATCTCCAGAGATCCTCCTGCTTATAAATTACTTCAATTATTTTGTTGTGAAGTTATAGAGTACTTATGAACAATTATATTGAGCTCACTGCATTAAAATAGATAACTTATCCTTGCTCTAACCATTTCATCTCAGGTTATACTTCAAATGAAGTATTCAGCAGTAAGGTGAAAGACTAAAACTGTACCTTGGTATACCAAAATTTTTTGGTCATTATACCTGCTAAAAAATTTAATGAAAAATGGAGAACTCTATTGGATAACACGAATGTATGAACATTTGTGTACAATTTCGTTCACAACTTGGTTTTCTTTTTCTGAATTGTAATATACAAATTTTAACCCAAGTTTGTCCCTGGTGTGAAATAAAATTATTTAATTCTATTCTTGCCTTCAAAGTTTAACCTGAGTATGATAGACACTATAGTCATTCTTTTACCTAAAACTCTATGAATATGGAGATACTTATCTTTTTCTTTTGTTCATTGAAGTTGTCGATGATTACTCCTATGAAGAGGTTGAGAGTGAAGAACGATCCAAAAATTATGAAGAACACAAAATAAAGGTACATGTAAATATTAGTTTCTCTGATGGGTTGTTTATGCAGCTGAAAGAAAATGTGAATGTGAATTTTATTGTTACTTGTTTCTATCTTACTTCTCTGGAGTCGATGGCATCGTTCATGATTTGAATCCAACCTTTGAACGTTGCTACTTGAAATAGGCAAAGGTATGCTTTACCAACATGATCGAAATTCATTGGCGAATTGTCCCAAGAGTAGTTTTCTGCTTTGCAGGCGTTAAAATCTGGGATGATTTCGTAATTCAGTGTTGTTTTATTATTATCTACACACTGAAAATTATGAAGGAATTAATACTTCAAGTCAAATTATTGAGTTAAAATAGTTACCTTATAATATTTGCCTGCAAACAACTGTACGCCCATAATAGCAAAAATCAACCAAAATATCAAGCACACTAGCA
The DNA here is from genome assembly GCA_018342105.1 of Gonioctena quinquepunctata. Classification (NCBI taxonomy): domain Eukaryota; kingdom Metazoa; phylum Arthropoda; class Insecta; order Coleoptera; family Chrysomelidae; genus Gonioctena; species Gonioctena quinquepunctata. The sequence goes on from JAFIRS010002422.1 coordinate 6,113, forward strand.
ATACATTGAAGATAGAGGGTATAGCTTGTACCAATGCATTTACTACAACCTATTGAATAAATTTATTTAGTTTCCGATCATCTTTTATATATTTCAACTTACCCTCATGCCTTGCATACGAGACATGGCTCTTAGTGGCCTCAGAGCTCTTAGCGTTCTCATTGTCTTGAATGCCTGAATTCCACCCGCTCCACATAAAGATGCGACAAAATTTATTAGGGACACCATAACAATTATAAAATCTAACCAGCACCATGCATTCGTAAAGTATTTTTGGAAACCTAGAGCTAACCATTTTATCAACATTTCGAAGAAAAATATCACCGTGAATATTCTATCCATGTAATATAAAATATCTTGTAATATTGGCCTTGATGATAAATGGACATCTTCTAATGCTAGTGCTAAGCTGCTGAGCAAAATCATAGTTATAACCGCTGTCTCAAAATATTTGTTTTCTATCAACCGAAAGGTTTTGAATCTCAGGTTTGCCCAACCTTGCCAAAAGGGAGAATCGTCATCGCCGGCCAAAAATGGAAATTTCTTGTAGCATTTTTCTGGGAAGCAATCTGCGGAATATTCATCTTCAATTATATCTTCAGTTGCTGCATCTATAATAAGATCTTCATCTAACGGTCCTTCACAATCACACTTATCTTCTTCCATTTCTGTAAAAATGAAGGTAAATTATCTAAAGATAATGTTGAGACATATATTGTATTACCTTCATCAATGCCTAATTCTTCTTTGCTGGCATCACGTTTTTCTTCTTGCTCATCCAAGACATCGGCACTGCCCTTGTGGCTTTCATCTCTAAATCTGTGCTTGTGACTACCATAAGACTTATTGCTTATTTCATCATCATCCAAATGTCCAAGAAAGTCGGTATGGTCTAAAATGGAATTACCAATTGTTTTACTTTTGTTTATATTATTGATATTTTTGCCCCTCTTCAAATTTGTTTTTGAATCGCCGTGTATTGTGAATTCCATACCGTCACCTATTGTTACTTCTAGTCTATCTTTCGGACTCTTTTTATCTTTGAAAATCATACCATCTGCCAATATCTCATCCCCAGGTATATCTAGTCCACCATCTCTCGGGTCTGGAAAATGTACTTATCATTTATTTCGTCAATTGAAATAGTTTTTTATTTAAAGGAATTTAACAGTTGGAGTCGAACGTTCTAAAATTATTGATTAGTATCTTTCTTTAAGTTACAATTCCCAACAGACATTCCATGCATTCGCATATGTAGGCCTACTAAGTCTCATATATCATCTACTTCAGATTCAACGTCAGTACTAGCACAAACTAACATCAAACATTCTAGTGGAATATTTTCAGCAGTAAATCAGTAGAAGGTAGTTTGTTTTCCAAACATGCTATAGAGTTAGCAGAAGCAAAAACTACTGGTATATCTTCATTGATCTTTTTGAAAGAACAGTACATTCAAACCATTTGCAATCCTAATATTTAGACAAGTAACTTTTAAATGGAAGACAAGTCTCAGACACTTCCTACTCATCTAATATTTAGCTATTTTAGTATTTGAAGTAGATGGGGAGAAGTTGTCTAGTCAGTATAACTACAATTCATTCCAAAAGCATTGCATTTCAATTAACTGGATAATATTTTGAGGAAGTATTGTAATATTATTTGAGTTTTCAAGAATTTGATTGGACTCCTCATCCATTTCATTGAAATCAGCTCAATCCAATATTTATAGCCATTGTTTGATGTTTACACTCTAAAATTTCAACCAGAAACGTTGGTAAATTCAATATACTGAGCATGCTAAAGACAAAGAGCAGCACATGGAACGAATTTGAGCGCAAGCAGAAAACCATCAGCGAGCTATTCAGATTGTTGGATAAAAACCTTGGTTCCAACTGTTGGAGGGTCCCTCACCTGACGGCTGGTCGGAAATTTGGTTTGTCAATTTAAACCTAATCAATTTTGCGATATCTGCAACACTAGCTTTGATCCATTTGATAAAACGACCAATTCTATCAAATGCCTCTGCTATTTTATTTGTATCGTTGTCAGCTGTTGGAGCCGATAAACTTGACGAACCAAAGTTACTCAAGAGCAAGGCCAAGAAGAGGTTCAGTACCTTGAAAAAGTTCATGATATAATTTGTTCTACACACACATTTACTGCCTCATATCACAAGTAAACTTAAAATTAAATGACATTTTGGTGTTACGTATTTATGTGTTGCATCTATTTCAAAACAATTATGAACGGCTCCCGAATGACGAACTGTGTACCCTTACTCAAATAACAAAATTTGCAAAGTAGTACTTCTAATACCTGATTCAACAAGGCAGTGAATGTGTTTTGTTGATACATTTTTATGAAGTGCTTTATGGGTACCTACCACAAGATTGCCAATAACAACCGTTGCTAGGAAAAATGGAATACATGAAACGTCACCAACCAACATACAGTCCCACATGGATTCAATCCATTCTCCACAGAGTACTCGGAATACTATCATAAAGGAATGCATGAAATCTGTAAAATTCCATCTTGGAAGTTCATGATCTGGAAATCTGTCAACATTGTCTGAAAATGAAAAAGTATATATATTTATATAAAGAACAACCCCAATAATTTTATTATTGTGTTCCGATATCAAATGTGAAAAAGATTTACTTCATAATTGCGTTTGGTAATGATATTACAATGAATCGGATTAATTGCTTCAAATATATAAAAAACAACCATGAAGTATTATAACCATTATTAAAGTTTCAATACTGCAATCAGCGAGTGTACCTACTGACCACAAATAACTTTCGCCTTGTGACATCATCATTCATAAGCATATCGTAATTTTTTTTATTATTATTTAAATCTTATAAAATAATGTAATCCTATGAATCTAAAAAATGTGCATGATAAGTGACTTGCTAGGAAGTGTGAGTTGATTCTAATTTGACTATTTGGTAGTATTTAAACAACTTGAACTTCGAAAATATGCCATTTTTCAATGTTAGTATTATTTTTGTACAAAAAAAAATACTGAAATGGGTTCATTATGAAGTTTCCGAAATTAGGAAATGAACTCTGAACCTGAAGAATTTTCTTGGAAATAGAAAATATGAAAAATCTTCGGAAATTAGAACCGTATTTCTTGCGCAGTTTGAATACATATGCTCAGAAACAAAAATAATACCTTTTTTATTTTTTCTTAGATATTGGTGTAGGTACTCATGAGTTTATGGCCACTGTTTCTCACATATTCCTTCGCTACATTCTGGTTGTTAATCTCTGATGAGGGAAATTACCTATTAAAAAAAATCACGTTTCCATTTGAAGGAAAACAAGATTTTCATAGCCTTTTTTTAATTTTGCAGAAGTCAAAATATTTCTTTTGCTACTTTAATATTTATTGCATTATTGCTTGTGAGTGATTGTTGGAAATCTCAAAATTTTATTACAATGGAATCAAATATTTTTCAGCCTTTTCTTAGAGTATCAGATTGTCCGGTGATATGATGAATCAATTCAAAAAGAGTGCGCAAAGACATCCAACAGAAATAAAATTTATTCGATGGATACTGCTTTTTACTCTTTGAAAAATTATTTTCCACTTGAAAGGGACTATTTTATATACAAAAACATTTGTAACAATAATATATCAATTTCATAACTGTGGCGCCTAATTGGAATAGGCTCCGGTCAAAAATTAATATTAAGTTGAAAAATAGAACTTGTTCCACAACTCTCAGAAACTTGAATATCCCAAGGTGTTTCCTGAATGTTTTTGATGATTAACAAGAACTGAGAATTACATTTATTAGTATCGAAAAACAAAGGTCTCATATTGTCTACCCCAGAAAACAATTTATTCAAAATACCAACGTTAAAATGACACGTCAAACACACTTTATAATGTGAAATACTATCGAATATTTTCATGTGTACAGGATTATTTCGAGATGGAGTGCCCAGAACATTAAATATTCAGCAGAATTCCTTGGAAAATACCCAATTCGGCAAGAGTAATAAAAAACAGGTCCTCATCAGTTATCTTCAACCCTGCAACTAAGGACTATTGGAAAGTAATTCACTCATATCCAAAGTATTCGTATATTCTCCCAATAAGAACAAAATATTGAGGCCAGGGAAAATTTAGTTTTCCATAAATACTTTTTCTTTTACAACACGACTTATAACAAGACTAACAAACAAACTCATTATTGTCAACTTGGCTGGTTGCTTCCTGAAAGCAGCAGTGATAAAATAATATCTTCACGTTTACAAATTAGATATTAACATATGAAACCAAAGGATGTCTTGAATTTCGTTGGGAAAACCTTCCCCGACATAGACATGAAACGCCTTAAAACTCAAAATATCCTCATTTATTCTCGTCAATCAAACATATACGAATTCTTGGTAAAGTCATGAATTCATCAGCCTGGCTAGAAGGAACATTTGTAAATAGTTTTTTACCCAGAAAGACAAATTTGAAAAAATCATACAAACTTCTCATCCAAACATTAAATTGTAACATGGTGGATAGGATGAGTATATCATAAATAAAGGATCCATTTCCAATAAAGTTAATCAACTATTATGGTTAATTTGAACCAATTCAATCTTTTTAGTTACTATTGCAGGACTGACAATGAGTATGGTGGCGTCTGCATCTTTTTAAAAACGTGAATATTTTATAAAACTAGATCTTACACAATACTGCAGAGGATTCCACTTGAAATTTTGAGAAATGAACTCACAAACACCAGAATCTACATAATTACTGCTTGTAGATCATGTGTACAAGGAAATCTATATTTATTTTAACAGTTTAATAATCTCATGGATAAGCTCTTCTCAAAATACTAGAAAATCATCCCAGGCGATTTCAACATAAACATAACAATTTTGACAATCATTCCGTTTAATGGTCTGAAAGTATTGAGTCATATGGTCATAAATGAGACACTAAAGTGAGTTCCATATCAGCTAGTTGGATTGACATGATAATAAATACCAATAAAACAAACTACTACACTTACGAGCAGAAAAATCGACCCACCGTAACAGTTTAAGTTCAAGCTCAGTTTAGGATAAGTGTTTCCAAAATGAAATGCGTACTCATTTACCTGTGTAATAGTTTGAGATCGCTAAATAACTATATGAAGATAAGCAATATGAATTTCATTAGGAGCAAGTGGGTCCATTTTTTTGCTCGTAAGTGTATGTTGAGATTGTCGAACTGTGCCCATCAGCAAATACTCATAAAAACATCTATGGAGGTACTCTCAGAAAACACCTACTTCTCAGAAAAATAAATGGAATAGGTCTTGGAAAAATGAATCTAGTTCTAAAATTGTAATTTGCTATCAAGTTATCTAGTGGAAAAGCTTGTAGAAAAAGGTTTCCGCTGAAACGAACTTCAGGGGTAGGCACCTTTAAACTTTTTTTATGACAATCTGACGAACAATGATACACTACTTTCTATAAAAATAATTTGTGATGTGACAAATGATCGACATGATAGGGTTTCTTTTAATTACTATAAATCAAAATATCTGCAGGCACTGACCTCTTTGGGAAAAAAGTCCTTTAACACAATTCTACTGTCTAGAGATTCGTAGAGATTAATTATGGAAGCAATAAAGAAGTAATAAAGAATTCCAAAGTATTGAAACTCGGCCTCAACAAATTCAATAATTTTTTTTTCTGGTATGGCTGAAAATATTCGTGAGAAATTCCCAGACCAAAAGATTCGTCTTCCTCAGATCCAGTAGACCTTACAGAAGTAAATGCGGCATTCAACAAAAAAAAATTGCCTTGCCACAACACACTCCATGCAGGCCAGTTCAGCTTCTTGCCAAACTGATTTACAGTACAAGCCTTAAGCAGTATTGTTTCAAACATAGTCGAGGGCCTTGAGAATGGAAAATATAATGAAATCCCCATGTGCGACCTCTTAGAAGCCTTGGAGTGTGTGTCACATGAAAAGCTCCCAGAAAAGTTGTACTTTTATGGGGTGCAAGTTTACCTCAATAGCAGAATACAGTCTGTAGCCATGGATGATACTTTTGCGGATTTACAGAATATAAACCACTGAGTTGCTCAGAAAAGAGTGCTTGGACCATTACTATTTTTTGTATATCTTAACGATTTATGTATCCTACTGAATGCATTTGTTTTGCTGACCATATGACTTTCTATAATCTTACTCAGACCCAATCGCTCTTTCTTTTCACTCGCATCTCAACTACAGCACACTCCTTTGGGGTAACTCAATACACTCCTCTGGGATAACTCAATACACTCCTCTGGTGTAACTCAACACACTCGGTTACTGAAAGTTGTAATCTACCATATCTTCGGCAAATTTCCTTTGACATGGAAAATTGACCTAGAAATGTCCACAATCACTCAACTAGATCTTCAAATGAACTCAGGTCACCCAGAATCAGACTGTCCATCTCTGAGCAAAATTTATTAAATATATTTTTTTTATTAATCACCGATTGCAATAGTATCTTTGAAATTCAATTAATACAAATAATTTATAAAAAACTACCTTTTATCTCTCTTTGGTTATTACCATATAATTGAAAAATTGATTAAATTTGTGTGTTTGATTTTGTTTGATAATATCGTAACTGCCATGATCATATGTATATATATATATATATATATATATATATATATATATATATATTAAATTGTGAACTTTTACATTGCCTTACGTTTTTTAATGATTAAAAGATTCTTAGTGAATTCTAAATTTTAACAGAATACTACGTTTGAGTACTCAACCTGACTAGCTGCAAATGTTATTTAAGATATCCTAGTTTATTTACCGATCTATCTACCTATCGGGTACTGAACAGAATCAAATTATTAAGTAGTAGCAAACAGCCTATGGTTATTGAGGGAAATGTTATATTTTTTAGATAGTAAGCCTATTTAGTGTTTAACAGTTTAGTGGTGACAACTGCCATTGTGTTGGGGTCTTCTTTTTCTTTGTGGTCATTAAAATGATGTACAATCCTAAATACAGACACACTATTTGATTGCATTTATTAAAATTTCAATAGTGATTACTAAAATTTTACCTCAGTGCATAGGTATGGATGATTATTGAGTATGTACTAGAACAACAATTTACCTGTATAATTTTTCCCAAATAACTGCATACCCATAACAGCAAATATAAATATAATAATGCACAGCACAAAGGTCAGGTTACCTAGAGCACCCATAGTTCTACCCATTATAGAAATAAGTAAATTTAAAGTTGGCCATGACTTGGCCAATTTGAACACTCTTAGCTGAAAAATACCATTTTGATGTATATCCTAACAATCATGAGTAACTAACTCACCAGTCGGAATGATCTCAAAACAGATAAACCTTGAACACCCTCAAGGCCCAACTCCAGTAATGATAAGGCTACGATAATGAAATCGAATATATTCCATCCCTCTTGAAAATAATATTTTGGGCTCATTGCTATCAGTTTCATAGTCGCCTCGATCATGAATGTAGCCGTGAAAAACTATAAAATCGTACCATCATTTACTGAAAAAAACTATTACAAAATTACTTACATAATTTCCACTTTTCAATGCCCTATCCAGATCTTTGTCCATATTGTGATGATCTAAGGCCATGAATAGGGTGTTCACCACAATACACAAGGTGATGAAAAGTTCGACGAACGGATCAAATACAATAAGGGCCACATATTTTTGGAAAACCAGCCATGTCTCGCAACAATCCCAAACACAAAAAATATCTATGACTTTCATTGTGAATGCAAATAGTCTTTCCTTCACTGTGGGCTCTTCCTCCTCATCATCATTTTGGGCTGAGAAATAATAAACAGAAACTGTACGAAGAATTAGTATAAGTGAAGTTGACACACTCTTTTTTGGGGAAAGAGGTTTTGTGCAATATGCGATAGTGACAGCCGTTCTTAACTCCTGGTTAAGTTTGGATCTTGTTTTATTTTTGAAGCAAGCTTATGTACAGGGCTCTTTGAGCAGTATAAATATTTTGAGGCACCTGTATTGAATCAGTTGATGAACAGTACTATCGATTTACAAGCTGAAAGCGATATACGTTTGACACCATCGAAAATTGCTTTGGTCAGCTATTTGATTGAGAACTAATGAAGCATTTTTCACTCTGGCATCTTACTAAAGTTCATATGTTTATACCGAACGGTACCCATCGATTCAACCTGAAAAGATGTAATAATCTGTGGTGATGACAACTTTTTTATGATAAAAAAAATCTAGGTCATCAAATAGATCTGATTGATCTTATGCTCATAATGCATTTATTAGTTCAAATCATAAGATACATCTATTCAGGGTATGTCAATGATACTTTCAGTCCTGTATACACATAATACATTTACGGGGAGCAACATGCTACAACAAATCAGCTTGAGGAAAGGAGGTAGTAAATGATTAACCAGCATTATCTATCTAGCAAATCCTAATTCTAATTGCTTTCAGAGGTAATGCTATTTATCTAATACTGACTAAATGAAATCTTAAATTACATGTAACTATTGGTTATTATGATGAGCAAACGGACACAATGAGTTTTTCAGTATAATTGAATTGATCAATCAGTTTTGGTGAGTGGGTCTCAGAATTCCTGAATCGTATTGTTACGAAAACGAATACCGTACGCCACTGCATGATGGTTCAATTCTAGCCGAGCGAGGTGACGTCATATCGTTTCTCGAACGCGAACATCGCCCAGATGTGCTAATGGCCTTTGAATAAGAGACCGAATGGAACACGGGAAGTTAGTAGTGGTTTTTATTCAAGGTTTGAAGTGCAGTGTCCTGCATGGTATTTCAACAGTGAATTGTGATTGATGCACTTAATTGTCAGAGTGCAGAATTGTGTTGTTTTTGAAAAGGAACGGCGGCAGACAGAAAAACAAGAGAAGGAAGAACCATGGCAGAAAGAAAAATAAGAGAAGGAAGAACCATGGCAGAAAGAAAAATAAGAGGAGGAACGTTGACAGAAGGAAGAGAAACGGAGAGAGAGAGAGAGAAAGAGAGAGAGAGAAAGAGTGAGAGAAAGAGAGAGAGAGAGAGAGAGAGAGAAAGAGATATATTTATATATATATATATATATATATAGAGAGAAAGAGAGAGATATATATATATATAGAGAGAGAGAGAAAAAAAACAGAAGGAAAATAATCGATTGCAGACAAATTTCCGGAAAATTCTGGAAGATCAACAGAAAGCAATTTTAGGGAAGACTTTTCATAAAACCGAGGGACAAATCGTAGGCCTGAAGGATATAATTAGAGCCGAAATCAATACAGTCTAAAAACGATGGACGGAATGTACAGTGAAATTAAAAAGGAGTTACTGCAGAACGAGGAGCAGAAAAGAAAGAAGTTTGCATGAGAAAACAATGGAGCAACTAGAAACGAAAGTTGCATCATTGAAGATTTTTTGGGCAGCCGCCATGGTCCTATACCGTAAACAGTGTGGAGCTGCGGCAAGGGCCAGTAGATGAAACGCTGCTCTTATAGTGGCCTTGAGAGGACCTGCTTTATGAATTTTACAGATCATCCCAGAAGACCAGCAGCGCAAATATGTAGACCTGATTGCTGCCCTAGAATTAAGGTACGGCGACCAACATCGAGAATAGAGGTATTGGTCTTTGGTTTGTTAATACTGGCAAGTGACAGGATGAAAGCTCGTGATGATTCAGAGAAGCTGACCAGGTTTGGCTGTTCAATCCAGGGATGGAGAAAGGTGTATCTCCCAAACCAACACCGTTTTGGGAAGCACCGTACAAGATAAAGAAGGGGATCAATGGCGTGGTTTACAGAATCCAGCGCAGCCCTAGGACCAACATAAAAGTTGTTCATCTGGAAAGACAGAATCTCTATCCCGGGGAACCGATGGCTTCTGTTCGGGACGATCATTATTAGAAGGGAGGCAGTGACGAAAACAAATTCCGTACGCTTCGGTATGGTGTTTCAATTCTAGCCGCGAGAGGTGACGTCATATCGCTGGCTTCTCGAACGGGAACATTGAGAATCTTCCGGAAGCAGGTGCAAGAAGTTTCTATAAGAGACCAAGTGGACCGCCAGAACAATATGATTCCGGAACCAAATTTTGCGAAGCCTTTTTTAGTGATATTCATGTCCGTTGCTATTAGATGTTTTATGATAACTATAACCCTACCAAATTTAGTGCTCCAATACAATGAGATTGTGCCAAATTTGCGATAATTTTTGTTATTTACCTAATAAAGTATTTCTTGTTAATTTATCCTCCTCACAGTAAAAAATGTTACAAATAAATATATATATATATATTAGTTGTTGTTCTAGCATTAGATGCTATATATGAGTTGATATTTAGTGCAGTTTATAGGCAATAGACTTGGTTCAAGCAAATTGCGATGGTGTGGTAAGATTGAAGGGGGTGTGATATTATTGGGAGATATGTTAAATAGTTTACTTACCGCCATGATCACTAGCACTTTGTCTTCCCGCTGCTTGCTCTATAATGTCGTTCAAAACCATAACGTCTGAAAAATGATAATTGTTATGAAATTGAAATATATGAATACCGGCTTCTTTACCTTTCATATCTACAACAGTTTGCCTTTGATTACTATCGATAAATGGATTGTCTAAATGCTTTATTTTTCCTTCACATGTTTGGCTGGTTGGTCCATCCTGTTTAAAAGATTATTCATTCATCTCCAATCTTCGTTGATAGTTTGAGGTACTTACATAATCTCCTTGGTGAACTCTTGGAGTGTATTCTTTGAAATTATTTGGTGCTGTTGCTGGTCCATTTCGCATAGATCTTGATCTCAGTTGACTTTCTTTGGTCATTACTTTTCCATTTCCACCCAAACCACCCAGTAGATCTCCATGTGAAGTGTATGAAATCCGAGAAGCGTGCGAAGTGTATGAAGAATGACGAGACCCTGATTGACATTTATCCAAAATGAATTTTGTTTGCACTATTTTTGTGAATGTGATAAAATCGATTGTTCTCAAGTATGCGATAGAACTAGTAATTTCAATTTCAGATCGTGAGATACCCACATTGCCTTCAAAAGCGACATGTTGATGATCATTCACTTACCCAAATTGGCGTAGTAAATGGGGACAACCATAGCTCCATTTTCTTCACTCATTGGTGTCACAGCATTCGAATCATCAGCATAAGGCAAATGTTCTTGTGCATCTAGATATGTAGACAAAACCAAGGGCTTACGATCACCAGGTGGTGCAACCATACGCCTATTGTTACGCATACATGTGAATTGGTGGCTGCCTCTGGAGCCACGCCGTAGATTGAATGGTGATCCAGGTAGACTGAGACTTGCCTGAACACGGGACATGGTCTATATATGCGTGATGTGTATTATATATCTACTACTAGGTTGGAATGAGGAGTTATCCGAGGAGTTATCTATCTGTTAAACCATTGTTACGGGGTTTGATTTAGCATTGTATTCCAATCTAACGCGAATAACAAACATATAACAAGAAGTTTCCAGAACTGAATGAAGAATACATATTTGTAGATTGATTATTCACCCAAATAAATAACATCATTAAATATCATTATCACTACTATTCATCCCGGTATATTGAGTATCATTAGTATATAGAAAAATTGTTTTTGTCAAATGTCATGTGTTCAATTGTGAATTAATGAATGGTATCTAGTGAGCCAACTTAAATAAAGTGAGTTTTATCTGATTGTAGGTGACAATTGAAAAAAATATACTCAAAAACTGGTAGCATCAACTAAAATTAAAGTGCATGGCATTTGTTCAATACTGATCAGTTTCAATAGGACCAATGTTAAACAAATGAAGTCTTAACACTATAATTGTCATGATTTTTATTAGTTTCATTCAACTTTTTTGTTTACATTGGTAAATTCGTGAGCAACATTTTTTGTACCATCTGAGCTGGTGACTTTAGTAGTAGTTGAAGTTTTTGAGAAATAAGTAAATACATGGACATCTTTCCAAACTGAAATTGTTATAATATCCACCTTAAACATGTTACAGGAGTTTCCACTGTCAAAATGAAATTGAAAAAACTATATGTTCAACCTTATCATCCAACATTGAAATTAATTTATTTCTTGACTGTATGTGGCCGGTTGAATTGAACAAAAATATAAATCAATATTAGTTTTTCATCTTGTCAGGTACATTTCAATTGTTGAGAAGCAATCAAATTTTGAGTATTATAGGAAGATTAGCATTTCGCTCTACTTCTATAACGTCATCAAATTATTGTCACCTGATATGATGGTAGCTTGTTTCAAATGGGGCTCAATAAATATCAGGACACTTACAGCGCTGACTTTCCGCATCTTGGTGGGATTAGTAGGTATTCTTCGCTGCTCACTCACTGAATCTAGTCCTTCCGAACGAATGCTCATTTTTTCCTTGTTGTTGTCATCGTGTCCTTTCGGTTGACCCACGAAAAGCTCGTAGCTGTGACACGAGAAATCCGATGGAGATTTCACGATATCAGGAGCGGAATCGAGTGCTGCCGCTTCTCGTGCTGCTTCCCGCTCCTCTGCCGCTGCTGCTCGTGCGTCAGCTCTATCTTGTTTCGCTTGTGCTGCTTTCTCAGCTTCCTACGAATCAAAAGTTGGTATATTCTCATATCATGATGCAACCAGGAATGTGTTGCTTATGACCTGGGCAAAATACTCAACAACTAGTTTTGTAACACTCTGTATGGTATTATTGGATTTTTTAACAGTCGTTTGGTCCCAGGGTAAGTTACGATTTGTTTTATATATAGAATTTTAGAGAAAATGATGAAAATGCTTGAATCTCCGCCTTTAGAAATTATAGTTGCCTCTCAAAAGATCATGCATTTCTCGAGGAAATATCGGATTATGGCATGGAATTGAGCTCAAGTCGAATTGTTACATAGTAGCTAAGTTAATCATCGGATGTTTAGTCTTCTTGAACTCAAATAAGAGGTCATTGTAATATGGGCAAACAGCTTCGCGCGTATTTTGCTGAGTCAACAGCATGGGTAGTCAACGTGGACTGAGCGGACTTTGCAGGGCTATAGATTTTTGTCTGCCAATGCAATTTAAATGATGATTGGTGAAGCCAATCACAAAATTAAGCAAACTCAGGGTGGCGTCTCTTGTGCAGTAGCCCGGGGGAGTCCATTGAGAGAGCTCGAGGCGAGTGTCCGCGTATCGAACGCGACCAAGTTGCGAGCCACTAATGTTGGCCTACTGATAAGTTTTATCCAAAATCATAGCCACCGCGAGATAGTTTGAATCTTCGGAAATAAGTGAAGCGAAATTTTGTTATGAGTAACATTTTCGGGAACGGAAGTTTATAGTATAGTGAATAACGGAAATTGTGCCGAGGGCCGAGTGTCGATAGGGAATGTTATGTGTGTTTTTTTCTGATTGTAGTTTGAACTTATAACCGATATTTAAGCTTTTGGAGATTCACTTTTCATGTCTTATTTAAGGGGATGGTAAAGGAAAAGAATCGGGAAAACATAAAGTCAAGTTCAGTTTAAAAGAAATAATCTGAAAGATGATAGTAATGGGGAAGTCTAGTTCCTTTTTGATAAGAACTAATTTGCTGAAAAAGTATTGGAAATTTTTTTTCATCTAGAGAAAAGTTATTAAAAAAAGACTGCGAATTTATGAAGCCACAGCCGAGCCTCGTTCTGGAAGGCAATTGGTGACTAAAGTAGATAACAGTGCCTTATATTATTCTATTATAGAGACATTCTATAATTAATTGTGTTGTGTAGAAATGATCATTTGACATTATAACACTGGTGACAGCAGCCCATATTACATATAAATATTATATGTACGTACTATTCATATTATAAAGAAATATTGACTATTTTACGAAGGTGATTTGGGATAACATAAGTGAGTATAGATAATTTTATTACATAAAAACTGTTATTAGTCGGTTGTACAAACTGGTGACACTTCAGATAGATAATTAATTGGATAAAACAAACCTTTTTAATATACCACGTTTATAAAACGGACTAAAAAAGTATTAAATAATTTCTCCTAGCTCCATGCAGATTTATAACCCAATATAGATTCTTAACCCCATATAGATTGTCCTGAAAATTCGTGATTGTGAATTTTTAATAGCTATGAAAATAGTTGTAAGATTTAAATCGAAAAATACATGCAATAGATAATTGAATCATGAATAGTTCATCTAAGTCACTAACAATTTTATTTACTCAAATGATATGAATGTTTTGTTTTTCAAACATCCCCCACCTCACCTTACCTTTATCTATTGCGTGCGCCCCACGTTTTTCGTTTTAAATCTTACAACTATTTTCATACCTATTGAAAATTCACATTCACAAATTTTCAGGACAATCTGTATGGGGTTAGGAATCTGTATGGGGTTATAAATCTGTATGGGGCTAGGATAAATTATTCAATACTTTTTAGTCCGTTTTATTTACGTAGTATATGGAAAAGTTTTTTATCCAAATAATTATTTTCTGCTTTTTAGTCTTGTATGTGTAAAATTTTGCAATCGATTTTAAACATCTTGATGAGATTATGGCAAATTTCAGGTTTATTTCAGTTCATCGGCAAATTAGTTTAAAATAGATTGCTCCTAAATAATATTATTATTATTACAGACAAACGAACAAAAATTATTTTTTAATAATTATATTAGAACATTTATGAATATTAGTTGTCAAAACTATTCTACATCTATGGTAGAAATTATACTTCAATCCAGCAATTATTATTCATCTTACATAAATTATCGAGACATGTGAATTTTTACAAATATGAAAATGGTAGGGTAATGTGGAATATACCTGCTTGGTTGATAAATAACTATATATCTGAATAAAAATGCAAATTTTCAATTTCAGATTTTTCTTTTGAGTTAGGGTCTTTTCAGATTATCTATCAGATGTAGTTCTATGTCCAACGTGGCTTTAGCAGGGGAAGTAGTTGTTTTCTCTTCATTCGCAAAAGATAACTTTCTTTTTTATCGTTTAATTTTTCAATTCACAGGAAAATCTTTCTATTCAATATTCAATTGAGAATGTTTCCCTTTTCAACCTGCTTGATAATGTGGAATAGGTTCTTCTGTACGAAAATTATGATCAGAATAAATTAGAGAATTTATTTCACACATAACATAAATAACAGAAAGGGTACAATTCTTAAAAATGTAAACTAAAAATTGAGAACATTTGGAGTTGTCGTTTATCTGCAGAAATCACAGACGTAGGCTTCCTTTTCTGCACCAGCACATGATTCGTGTGCCCAACAATTGCACATCATACACATGACCCATACTTCTCCGCACAACGATCTTCAGTAAACTGTCCTTCACAAAAAATGCAGGCAATCCGTCGGATTTTCAGATGGAAATGTTTCCTCAGTAGATGAATCATCGTGTACGGAAATTTCCGATTCGTTTTCAATAGATGATTGAGGGGAAATTGGACGAAATGTTTTTTTCTGACAATCTTCCCTTTTGAACATCCCGGTTCAGGTTATGTATCAGAAACGCGCTGCTTTACCGGTTTTTTTTCTAACATAATTTTTTAAATCTTTTTCTTCCTTTTTTCTTATTGTTTCTTCCAACTCTTCTTTATTTGACGTTGATGTGATGATTCTTGCTTTTCCTGGAGCTCTCCCACGAGTTCCCCTTCTCTTTTTTAAAGCTGGCACTGGAACGATATTTTGTGGACGAACTGTGCCTCGTTGGTGTCATTGAATGCCTTGTTGAACGCCTTGATTAACTTGTTCTTGTTGATCATTACGGTTTTCATCATAAGTTTGTTTTCAGTATGTTCAGCTGCCAAAAAATCTTCGTCTGTGAAGATATTCCTGTTGCTAGGGTAAATTCCGGTAGTTTGGAATCCCTTTACAGTTCTTTCATCCGATTGTGTTTTGAGGTATGCTCTCCCAAATAGTTCTGCGACATCAAAAAGTGTTATTGCACGTAAGTTAGTTCTTGAAATGTTCGGATTTCTTCATTGTAATACATTTTCAGAGTACCCATTACAGTTTTATCTAATGGTTGCATCTTTGAGATGTACGCGGAGGGATGCTAATTATAGTGACAAAGGAGTTTCTGGCTATATTGACAACATCAAGATTTTTGGCATGTGTATGATGCCTATCTGAAATCAGAAAAACAGGTTTGTCTTTGGTTGGACGAGTTTTTTCTATAAAATGATTGAACCAGGTAGTGAATAAATTTGTTTGTATCCATCCTGAAGGATGGAAAGCCAATATGGATCCAGGTAGAGCGCCGTTCTTCAGATGTTCATTATTGTTCTTACAGGGGAAAACAATTAGTGGCGGAATGAAGTTCCCAGATGCGCTAGTACACATAACAACAGTTATGAGCAGACGTAAGAACTCCTATCTGTCGTTTTCCTTTCATCGCTATAACATTTGGACTGAACTATACATAGACCGCTTTCGTCCACGTTAAAAATTCTATCTGGAGAGAAATTATTTTTCTCACATTATTTTTCGAGAAGGGTAAAAAACTGTTTTTCCGCTAAACCCAGTCGCTCTAGCGACTGAAATTCCTGCCGGTCTTCGTATTCTTATAGCATCATGGTGTCTGTTCAAGAACCACCGAAGCCTTTACCAGCACTTTCACGAAGCAGGGAAAATGGGTTGGATAAATTGTTACGGACTGCCAGTTGATATGCTTCCATATTTAGTAAATACTCCACAAGCTCTTGCTCTAGTTCTGTTGTTAAAACAGGTTTCCTGCCCAGAGGTGTTTTTTTTTATTTGGTTGATGTTTTCTGCAAGTTCTTTGAAGAGTGGTGCGAGGAACTTTGAAACGTTTAGAGGCTGCCAAATAACCTAATCTATTCTGCTTCTATCGCTCTTTTCATGTCTGCCAATGACCAATTCTGTTCTTACCCTACAGCTGTGAATATGCTACTATGCTGCAATTATTCGGAACTTTTAAACGCGAGTCTTTCCTTTCAGGTGGTCACTCATTTGAATTCCGAATAATACAAATAATATCCATACCATCTAAGACGCAGATAAATCTTTCAAACTCCTTAATTCACTACAAATTATTCAGGTACGCTCCCTTGACATGATGTATCAGAACATTCACTTCAATTCTATATGACTCAGTTATAGACATTGTCCAAACGTTCATTTCTGTATTCAGAAATAAATTGAAGCAGCATCTAATAAACCTTTACTAAAATCACATTTAAATGTTTTCACTCACTATATAATATATATCTGTATTGTCCCTGATTTGTTCTTCGTAGTTAGTACAATAGATTTAGTAGTAGTAGCTAGATTTACAGAATTATTGTATAAAAATTTATGATTTTACACTTGTGTCTCTCTATAATTGGGGTTATCCTGTTGGGAGGCCATTATCATAAATGAATACTGTTCATAGGAAATTCTAAGTTATCCAATATTTGCAACAACCTCCCCGAAAATCACGTATACGTTATTCGAAGGTTAACTAAAATGTCCCGATGAACAACAGGATATGGTGAATAGAAGTTCGATATTATTGGTATTATTTCATTAAAAATAGAGTATCATCAACTGGAAAACTGCTTCTAATCTTATAAGTTTTCGATGATTATTTAATATATTCTGGAAAAAAGTGGGTTATCCAAAATCGACCAGAAGAAACATCGGTATTATTTCTTCAACTAAATATTTTAACAAATATCATTTTGTACATGAACACTTTTCTATTAGACATTTTTTTCTAATCCTTGAAAATGGAATTATTAACGCGCTCTACAATTTATTTGCTGTGTTTACCTGAATGATGTAATCAATAGGAAGGAAATTATTCAAATGAGTTGCTATTAAAAAAAAACCTATTCTGATTCACCCGATATTCAAAATCTTCAATAACTAATTTAAATTTCGTGTCTGATATTATATAAAAAACTATTCCGCATT
Source organism: Gonioctena quinquepunctata (assembly GCA_018342105.1). Lineage (NCBI taxonomy): Eukaryota > Metazoa > Arthropoda > Insecta > Coleoptera > Chrysomelidae > Gonioctena > Gonioctena quinquepunctata. The sequence continues at coordinate 24,093 of JAFIRS010002422.1, forward strand.
TCTTTTGTTTTGCTTTTTGAAAAAATATTCTAATATTTTCCACCCGAAGCTTGTAACTTCGGTAGAATTATTTTCCGTTTCCTAAACACAGTCTGGTATATCTCCTGAAATATTGTATATGGACACATTTAAACATAAAATAATGCGTTTCGTTTAAAAAAAAATGGTAATTTTTTTTTTGGGATAAGCTGTATAAATATTGAGTAAATGCGCATGCCTGCTGTAATCCATTTATTTCGGAATTTGAAAATATATTTTGCACCCGATCACAGTAGTGAAAATGATTGTACTGATATGGCAAAAGTTTGAGAGTTTTAGAATTGAAACACATTCGTACATTTTTCGGGATTCGGGGATAACTTTTTTGTTTAAGTATTCCGGGTCATAGAGATTTGATCTCGCCTTGAATCTACATGATCTTTTGTGAGCAACCTCATAGATTTATCGCAAAAGGCAAGATTTGTATTGAATTTGCTTTCTTCATTTCATCGGTTTCCGAATGAAGATTTTTTTATTTACTAGATTTGCCTCATGTTCAATATACCTAACCGCTGCTGCTTTAATTAATATAGTATTTTCCTGTGTTTTAGAGGTGGTACATTGGTCCATGGACTATGGGAAGCCTAGCTATAATCTTCAATTGTTGATTATTGAAGTCAAGGAGCTCACTTGAGCATTCAAGCTTTCTCTAAGAGAAAAAAAACATTTTCTTCCCAAAAAGGCCCGTGGTGAGTCATTGAGTGCATGCCTTTCTTGTGAACTGTTATAAGTAGTATTCTTTCAGCATTGCACTCATATTCTTTTTCGATATACCCAAAAAGTTTTGTTTACCCTTATTGCTTCTTCTTCAGCAGCCTCCTCTTCTTCTGCTTTCTTCTGTAATTCATCATAGGACATCGCAACAATGGCCAATATCAAATTCACTAAATAAAACGATCCCAAAAATATAATGACGATGAAGAACAGCATGTGCCATGGACCAGCTGATCGTAACACCTGAAAAAAGGCACAAGTCACGAGCTACACTTTACAAAATATTCAGCATACCAGTTGGTATAAATTTTCCCAATAATCCTGAGTCATCAGTCTGAAGGCAGAAAGGAAGGCCCATCCAAATGTATCGAAACTTGTGTACCCATAATTTGGATTATCCCCATAACCCTGCAAACAGCGGTAACCAGGTTGACATTGGCCAGCTCCTGAGGAATTTCCACATAACGGCTTATCTCCACTATCATCCACGTACCAATTAGCTGAAGATCATAATTCAAAAACTTCAGTAAAATGGGACGCATTTATAACATATTTCACAAAGAAAACAGAGGAACTCTTCTAGTCCCCGATGATGAGTAAGATAGGGAAAAATAATATGTAGTTTTTTCAGTTTGCAAACTATTTATAGAATAAATTAGGGACATTATTGAAAATGAGTATATTATGATATCACACTTACTTTCATTTTGGTTAAAACGTTCCCAGTTCTCGTCCGTGAGATTTCCCCATGAGCCATCCATTGGAAAATTTTTAATACATTTTTGTGTGAGGACACCCATATAAATTTGTAAACCCATCAGTGCAAAAACGGAAAGAGAAAACATTGTTAAAATTATCACATCACGGAGATTTTTCACAGATTCGATTACAGCTCCAACAATAGTCTTCAAACCTACAAATAATGATAATTATATTATGGAGGGGGGTCTGTTTTTCTTGTCAAGAATGCATGATTTATAAAAATGTATAAACATATATAGAAAATAGAATTTTTTTCGTCTGTTTTACCCAAGTGCATTTTATAGAAAAATGAAGTGGGACGAAAACTGTGTTCACAAAATAAAATTTTTTTACTTACCGGGTACTATAGCAACAGTTTTCAGGGCACGAAGTACCCTGAACGTTCGTAAGGCAGCTAGATTTCCAAGGTCTATACCCATTGTTACATAACTGGAATTACAGAATATGTTGTATATTTACATTTGTTAAGATTTTTGCTTCTATGAAGTCACACTAAAAAGCATCGAAATCTTTTTGAACTATTTTCCACATGTTACAAGACAACACATTTTACGATCATAATGCATAAAAATCTTACCAATTTAACGTTTTATTACTAGGGAACTACATATAAGTTCTATGAAGAATAGTCATTTCTAGCTGATATAAATAACATCATTCTAAACTATAGTCTAAAAAAAATTTGTTCATCTAAAGTTTCGGAACATTTAATTTCAATTTCTAATACGATAAAGTAACTACATGGATTATTCTACAGCCAATTATGAGGCAACTTCAGCAATCACAATCAACTCACTTGATTTTTCAATTGCATTTAACCAAATAACGCTGTTCAAAGCCAATGAGAAAGTTTTTACATATGTATAATAGCTGTAGTGAATGATGAGGGAAAAACTAAACGGAAAAATTCATATTTTGGAAATACAGAAATAAGATTTGGGAACTAAGCAGCGGATCAAAACTTGAGCTTTGCGAGTTTCTTAACAATTAACTTTCTATATCGAGAAATGTTCTTCCTAATTAGGGCACTGGAAGAGAAAAATTAAATGTTTGAAGGGTTGTTAGATAGCTTCAATACTGGTCCAATATTATCGAAATAATTATACATATGATCATAAGTTAAGTGAATAGTAATATTCAATGTTTAACGAACAAGGTCGATGAGATACTCATTTTCCTGAAAGATAATGATACTGATATTCTGTGTCTGAACATTGTTTGAGGGAGGAAAATATCAATTATTCGGCTAGTCATTTCTGTAGACAAACTCATGTATATGGGAGTTGCAGTTTTTGTGAGAAATTTGTTATCTTCAAAACCTTTATGTTTCAAACAATTTTCTAGCGAAATTGACTCAGAGATTTGTAGAATCGAAATTTCAGGTTCAATTATTGCTACTCATAGGTCTTGTGCTGAACTTTGAGGCCGAAAATGATATACTGGTCATATCAAACGAAACCACCATATATTTACAACGAACGGGCCTCAACTAGAAAGGAATGTATCAGTATGGTATACTGATGGTTCCAAGGTGGATGAAAGGGCTGGTGTGGGAGTAACGGGTCCTTGTTTCAGGTTCTCAAAACCCCTAGGCAAAGCCCCAACTATTTTTCAAGCAGAAATCCATGCTATAGAATTTGCGCCCAAGAATGCCTTGAAAGAGGGGTCAAAAATATATATCCTATCAAACAGCCAAGCAGCACTAAAAACTCAAAAGTTACTGACTTGTGAGTCTAGACCGACTTGGGACTGAAAACTCTCTCTAAGGGCTACGAAAAATCAGGTCACTCTGATGTGGGTGCCAGATCACAAGGGAATCAAAGGCAATGAGGAAACAGACGGCCTTGCCAATGAAGGGGCAAACACTCAATTTTCCGGCCAAAAACCTTTCTGTGGTATTTCCAAAGCCCACATCAAGGAATAGTTTCAGCACTGGGAAGCTGGCCAAATTAAAACCCACTGGAATGAGGTTCTAGGTCAAAGACAAGCGAAAAGGCTTCTGAGCCCATCGCCAAAGAAAGCTAAAGAGCTTCTTGAGTTGGACAAGAAAGACTTGAAACTGGCACTTCTCAACATCTCAAAACGAAATTGATTACCAACCTAACGACAAAAAACGTCATCGATGGCTAGTGGAATAAACTCAATTTGAGTCACTCGAATAAAAAGGGTAATCCGTGTGTTGCTACAGAGATCACTGCCACTCCCAAGTGCTTACATATACTACTCTCTTCTCGGAATACATAAAAACACACCAGATTATGATTTACAAACATATATACATCAGTACCATACGATATAATGAAATCTGCTGGGAATGCCAAGATACAGGCTTTCAGTGTCCGAAAAAAATTATCTGAATAAACATTTTATTAATAAGCTACCTAAAGCAATAGAAAAGCTGATTTTTTCCTACAGTTTCAAACAAAAAGTCAAATCTTTTTTACCGATGACCTGCTTTTATTCTGAAAATGAGTTTCTCATCTATAAATACACGATCGAGGATTTGTGAAAAACACTTAACCATTTGCGTTGGATTTATTCTATTCTGATTGGATGGTGTTTTGTGTTTTTTAGTACTCCTGTAAAGTTGTTGATTACTTGTAACTTTAAGCTTTACAAACTAGTAATACTTTTCATTTCCAAAGACCTGCTACAAAAGTACCATAAAATATGTAATGTAGTCAATAAACTCTACTCTACTCATTTTTGACCGTGAAATTATATTCAAATGGTATTCCATCAACCATTTCCAATTGTTTTGTAACCCCTCCAACATTTTACGTGTCAATAAACATAAACTTGATTCTACTGACGATTGGGATGATACTGTCCTCTAGAAGAAAAGTAATCGTGATTATGACCATACATTTTGTGTTACCTGGGATTAGTACAATATGAATATTTTGGTTTCTTCGATGAACAAGATATATATTTGTATTGTAATGAATTGTAGAAACAGGACAGAATTGTTGAAACAGGACACAAATATTTCTGGTATAAAGCTTTGATTTGGTATTCCTATATGAAATAATGAAAGGCACATTCTTTCATATCAAGAACATCTCATTTGATTCATCGATTTTTCGTTTACCAGAGGTGAGTTTGCATTCCGGCATTCAAAGTTATTTTTTAAATTATTATTGTGTTAAATTAATTGGACATAATTGTCAACTCGAAAATGAAAATGCTAATCTATATATTTTGAAATATCTATTATCTAAAACTATTCTACTCACGCTAAAGCTATGACTACGAAGTCGAGCCAGTTCCATGCATCTCTAAGGTAGGTGAATGGTTGAAGTATATAACCTCTTGCCATCACCTTCACAGCTGACTCGAACGTGTAGATGCCCGTGAATATCACTCTGGAAGCAAATGTTTCAATTTTTGAATTGATCACCTATGTCGATGGACCGTTGAAGTGGAAGAACGCCGAGATGGTTTGGACATGTGAAGATAATGGGTCAGTCAGTTGTTAGTCGACGGCATTTTGTTTTGGATGTGTTTAAAGAATGGATTCGTATTGGTCACCCTTAACATTGTTGCAAAATGCTTCATGGAACTTCATAAAATATGAGTATAGGTTCAAAGACGATTCAATTCAAGTTGTAGTTTCAGGTCCTTGAAGAGCTATAATGACAGAAAATGTTTCTTTCTTGTGGGTTTTTATGAAATTATCATTTGAAACTCAAAAGAGATGAACATATGTTTCGATAAAGTTGGATTATCAGACGTATTCACGACCATTTCTCATATGTGCAATATATCGGATGTAAAGATGACGATATAATATATTCTCAGCTGTCTCATATAGAAACGCAGCAACATGTGAGATTATTCTATGTATTACTGGAATGATAATAACTTGAATCCTCAAACTTTTCATAGGTCTACACTCGACCCATTTTCTACACTGTCACCCACAAAACTGAAGCAAAATTGAACAAAGCATAAAAAAACAACAATTCTACTTACTCGGTTGATTCTACTGTGGGAGTTGTAGGCATGATCATAAGGATACAGTTGACGAGAATGGTGGTAATGATAAAAAGTGAAAACAAAGGATGTACGAGGATATAAATGGCCACCCTTCGTATTGGATTGAAAGGGTCGAGTATCCAAAGAGCGTTTGTTGCACTGAACCGAAAAATGTCCTTGCCTTTACTAACAACAACAAAAGTCTGAAACAGAAAAAAAAATCATTACGATTCTGGAGCTCACAGGATACTGGCTATTTTTTTTCCTTTCTCTGAAAATAAACTCCACCTAAGTGTCTGAGAAGGTATCCCAGAGTTTGTTGTATCCAACTTTTATCTTCAAAAAGTATCTCAATTACTTGTAAAATAGTCTAAATTATATACAATGTTTTAGATCAGTGTATCACAACAACATTAACGATTGTTACAAGTTTGATGAATTCAAAAAGTAATAAATAACATTTTTAATTTCATTTATTGTTATATCAAATATATCAATCTCATTCTGTTGTCAACACAAATGTGATGGATTTTATGAAGCTCTCACTATCTTTCGTGATATCATGTGTCGATGTATTCTAATGGGTTTACAAACACCATCTAGAAATTTAATACCTCAAAACATACTACAATAATGACATATTGCTAACAGTTCCATATATATTCATATCACTTCGCTAAAAGTATTTTCATATGACTAAGGAACGAGGATATGTATCAGCAGGTCTTCAGCTGTTACCCTGCCTGATAATTACGGGGACCATGCGCCCACATTGACAGTAGTGTTGGAAATATTTCTGAACCCGACTTATCTCCGGATCTTGTGGAGAATGGTGTCAGATGAGCGTCCTACCGACTGCTGTCGATGGAAAGTAATTGGAGAAATACTGTAGGATTAGTGAGATATCTTGGGTGAAACTATAAACCACCACATCCTGGGAATAACAGACTTCCTATAGTCCCTAAAAAGTCCTCCAAAGTACTCTTTCCAGATAGTCAGATGATTGGGCAGAGAATACACCCCTGGCAAGAGGCGACTGCGCTTTATTTGACGACGGCTATAAAACCAGCAAGAGTGACGGACCAGGAGTGTTTGGGAGAGGGTCAGGAGGTCAATCCTCGGTCAACTTCGGCAACCCCTCCTCCATCTTTCAGGCAGAGGTATGCCATATGATTGTGCGTGAGAGAGCTGATCAGTTGGCCTCTGGCAAACAGAGGAATAGATATAATATTAGATAGTTAGGCGCCTTGATCTCCAACAGGATAGTCTCTAAACTGGTTTGGAACTGTAGAGAAGCTTTGAAATGCTCTGGAGAAACCAAGAGAGTTGGAATAATCTGGCGAAGGGCAACGAAAAAGCCTACGCACTCGCGCAGAAAGGATCTGGCTCTGATTTCATCGGACCGGAACCGGTCCTTGACTGAGAAAAAATATTTCCAAGGGCTTGATATCCAAATGGAGGAAGGAGCAAATCCTCATACGCTGAAGGAGTATCCCAGGCCTAACCTATTCGAAGGCGTTCATATCTACCCCACTGAAATGCGAGATACGGAAAATCCGGGTATGCAGAAGGAACAATCTGCGCATTCTTAAAGGACTGCTAATATGACACTGACGTCTGAGAAATCACATGCAAATAAGAGGGCTAGGCAATCATCAGACTACCGATTCTGTATAGTATGCAGCCCTGGCAACTTACATTTGGATTCTACCAACTGGAGAATAGTATTGCACGGTGGAGTATAACCATAGGTATGAGCCACAACAGACCTACTCTATATCACTCATCTTGAACCTATCCAAGTTTCATTCTCACAAATAGGGGCTTGACTGTGTTTGGAATTTCTCGTGTTTTGTAAGCACCTTTCGGAGTCGGAGATGAAAACCGCTGACATGAGTCTTGGATGGGTTTGGCTTAAGTGAGTGCTTTTTGTAGAACGTTAGGATTTCCTCAAGAGCTTTCTCCAGTTTCTGTTCCACTTCCTCGAACGTTATCTCCTATGTTGAAGAAAGTGGTAGCCAGATCTGGTGATCTCTGAAAATATAGGAATAACTGAGATCAACCAGATCAACGTCGTACAGTTTGGCAGAGGAGTAACATGAGGTAGTGGTTTTTGGATGAGTTTGGTTTTCTCAGGTACCAGCAACGCTACTATTTTTGTTTTCCCCCAGAACTAAGAGATCCTGTATGTTTCGCGACATTGGTTGGAGAGCCGCAAGATCCAGTTTTTGGCATCGGGTCTGAAATAATGGATCTGATTCTTGCATATATCATCTACCCTAACCATGTTTCATGATATTGAGACGCTGGCTGATTTCATTCAGTGTGAAGGGTGCCGGTTTCCGATTGTGGTCATTTGTTGATTTTGAGCGTTTGGCTTTTTGCGTCCAACTTTCCGTTTGTGTCGAACTTTCCGTGTGTCCAACTTTCCGTTTGTTGGGCCACTTGGTTTCATTTTACCTTGAGAGGATGTTTGAACCCCTTTGGGTCACCGTCAAGCTTTTTCTTGAATTTCCAGACTATTTTACTACTGTGACATGCCCATCTTCTCTAGAGTCTCGAAACCTGGCGTCACTCAGCATTTCAATCAGGGCCGTGCCGCATGTTATTGTTTATTCGTTGAAAGGCCTTCATGGTATAGTTCTTTGTATTTTGTTAGAAGGAATTTTTGACTGCAGCATCCCGATTGGCCTCTGTTGGTTTCTGGGGACAGGTTGGTATACCGCTTTTGTGCAGGAGTGGTTATGTATGTTGGGGCTGGCGAAGCAGTTATCAGGATTCTCTCCCCATTTCCATCCTCGTTTGTGGTCGTGCGAGGCAGAAATTTTCATCTTGGAGGTTTGTATACGGATATCACTGTGAAGTTTTTGCTTTCGACAGTTAGTATATCACTACCGTTGTTTATGATTTCATCAGTAGAGGTTATGATCATGTCAGGACTGGTGAATATAGCGCTGCCAGTCGCATCTCCTGTATCTTTGGGGGTTTTGCTTCTGAGGCTCTGTGGGTTTCTTGAATGCATTCTACAACCCATTTATGGGTCAAATAAAGTTCCGATCTGATATCTTGCTTATCATTTGTGATCTCCTCGACGTTTAGGCCTACAATTATCAGAGTTGGCTTTGAATTCGGTTTCCGGTGGTGAAAGAATTGGTCGTTATCTTTGGTGGTAACGTTTCCAGGTTGAGATCAGAGAATATACTCGGGGAGGCTTCTTCTGTGATCCTTACACATCTTATGGCCTACGAAGTGAACGACGCAATACATTCTAGTCTGAATGTCAATTTAGGTTTGAGTCGTTTCGAAGAAAAATCAGCAAATTATCTCAGGTTCAGATATGTATTGGCCTTGGTACTTCATTGAATTAGAGATGCAAGATTCATTACTTAATACTACAAATGTACCAAAATTTGGTAAGTGGGATTATTTTGCAAATTTTTTTCAATATTATTTCGTGCTGATGGCACCTCTATCTTAACTTCCTTAGCAGTATCTTTAAACTATTCCCGAAATGTAATATCACCGGGTGCTCCATTAGAAGCCTATGGTGATTTTATATAATCATGATATTCCTTCTGATGCACACTAATGATCTTGAATTGAAAAAATGTGTTTTCTCCACATAATATTTTTGCATTTGGACCTTTATTTCTCTATTTAAATTGTGTATACACCAACCAGAAATGTATAATGTGGACGAGGTAGAGAAAAACTAAATCTAGATCTATTTTTTCCTATCTGGCATATCCAAACCTGCAACAGCGCTGTGCTAACTCTTTTTCTTTCTTTCTTTCAATATATTCCATATGACAGCCAGGAAAAAATGAGATCGGTATACTACGATAATAAAGTCTGTATAGTTGGATTCAAGTAACTGAGTTTTTTCATGATAGTTTCACAGATCCAGGGAAGCATTTCTTTGATGATTCTATCTGAAGATAATTTCAAAAAGTGTCTTCAATAGTCTTTCGAAATTTTTATAAAGTGGTAACTCGATATATCCTTACCATTTGGTTGTGGTAAAATGGATCGATGTCCTCAAGAGGTGTGCTAGCGAGTTCTGGAGGGAAGCTCCCCTGGAGGCGTACAGGTATTGGCAGACCCTGCTCCAGAGTGGGATCCGGTTGGGGGCCTTCATCTTCGTCCTCGTCCTCATACCGAATCTGTGACACATCAGCCAATTTAACACACAGCAGTACCATTGATTTTTTGAAATATCTTCGTATTATAGCTTTCACGTGGATTCCCCGTTTCTTATAACCCTTTATATTACTAAAAGTTCGAATCGATAGAACAGAATGCTTCTCGAATGTATTTTACAAATATGTTGTTATTTAGATTATACTAGAAGAAAGGATATCGGACGGCCCCTGCATCTTCCATATTCATTGAAATTTTGAATTGTTATGTATTCGAACTTCATAACTAAATATGACAAATTGGAAAAATACCTGCTTCGTACGAAAAGTGAAGATAATTAGTTTGAAAACATTTTTATGATTTATTTTTTGGAATCCTTATGGGCCTGTCACGGATATTTCATTGTGAATACAAACAATTTTCATTTGACTAGATGGATGAATTAATTTTGATGTAGAAATTGAATTTCGAATAATTCTGTTCTTTTCTTTGAAATGTTTTTCAATAAAGTGTTGCAGACAAATCGATATTTTCATGGGTTTCGTAGTGGGTTACTTGAAGTATTTTCAATCTATATGCATGTTCATAAGACATTTTCCATCATATTGAAGAAGATAAAAGGGAAAGCAATATAAAATCTACTTGAAGTGCAACATGCAATAGACATCTCTAGGTACTCTCCCGACTCACAGAAGTTGTAAGAGATAAATAGGTAAAAACTGTAGCTGTATCAGATGATACAGTATAACTCTTTCAAGTTTTAACAATTGGTAGACACGGCGCCATATTGTGAAAAATGTCACTGTCAAACTTAAACTATGATTTTTTTGTTTTTTATTCTGAATAATACGATCTCCTTGATAGATATTCAGATTTTCCTACCAAACTTTTTAATCTATATCTCTCTTCGATATACACTAATTTGTTTGTTAGGATATATAGGGTTATTCACGTTATTCGACACCAAGCTTTATGGCTAAAGCATTTTATTTTATAAAAGTTTTTCCCTCAGGATTAGCGCTACATTTAAAAAATATTTTAATGTTGTACAGGGTGTGCGAAAAACACGAAACGTATCAAAGTTGTTATTTTTTAAATGAAATACTCTGTATATCATTTAATTTTCGGATTTGACGATCAAAATAAAGCCAAGTTTCATAAAGATTTAATTCACCTACACCTTATGGCTTTTGGAATATCTCTTATTTTGTGGAAATGTATCAGTTTTAGTGCTTAAATTCTCAATTGGTGTTTTCTTTTTTGTAACCAAATTAATGCTTGAGGCTACTAACTGAACAACTTTTATATCGCACTTGTGAAATATTCACTAACTTATACAAGGTGTGTAAAAATTAAGGCAAAATAATTACAATCTTTAAACGGCAATAACTTATTTAATTTGAATGGAACGCCCTGTATTTTATGTCAACAGCAGATGTCGAATTTAATTGTCTATCGAATACTAGTATACATTTCTATAGCTAACTCTTCACGTTTTCAAGTAAAATGAACATTTTCATTTTGCAAACAACCTGATTTTAAGAAATTTATCATTTATCAAGTCGCCTATGGCGTTTTGTTTAAGTCGTATTCTTATTTACTTATGGTCAGTTATTTATAAGTGTTGAATTCCAAATCGCCCTATTAATGATAGCAGTAGTTTGTGATCTTGTTATCAATTTTTAAAAATGCTAGTTATCCGAAAAAAAAGAATCGACATGATTTTTAACCGGAAATGTTTCAAAACTGTTTTCTGGCATCACAAATTTACGCTGAAAGATTTCCCAACAGAAATCATCCAAATAAAGCAGCATTCGAAAGAATTTCGACACTATTTAGACGAAGTGTTCAGTATGAAAAACCCATTAAAAAGAAACTTGTGACAGAAAACGAAGAAATTGAATTTGCGGTCTCTGCCTCTGTAATCGAAAATCCCCATACAAGTCAAAACCTTATTGCGGAAATTTCGGCATTAGTCAAGCAAGGGTATCAAAAGTTCTTAAAAAATATATTAACCATCCTTATAAAATGCAGCTTCACCAAGAACTTTCCGAAAACGATTATGGGAAACGAGTTGAATTTTGTATGTGGGTATTAGATAAAGTTGCAGATGGTGAAAACTTTTTCAATTTAGTCCTGTTTAGTGATGAGTGCACCTTTCATAACAATGGGACTGTTAATAGACATAATTTCCACTATTATTCTGATTCCAATCCACATCAATTTAGAATTATCCATAATCAACACAGATGATCAGTCAATGTATGAGGCGGAATAATGGGTCAATATTTAATTGGTCCTTATTTTTTCGAAGGATATTTAAATGGAATGTTGTTTTTAGAATTTTTAACAAATTTTCCCCTTTTTTTTGGGGCACATTGACAGACAATATGAAACAGCGCATCAGAGAAGCTTTTCTATATGTAAGCCCGCGTATGTTGGCAAATGTTGCTGAAGGTTTTAGAAAGATGATACGTTTGTGTTTAGAGTCTGATGGTCGCTATTTTGAACACTTGTTATATAATATTGCTTGTTTTATATCCACCATTTTTTTAAAAATTTTCTTCCTAATTTAAACTAATACATAACATTAAAAATATTTAAAAATAAACGCATTTATTATTAGATCTCGGTGTTTATGTCAATCAATTCTGATACGTCAAAAGGCCAATACAAAATTTCTTAAAATCAATTTGCAAAGTAAAAATGTGCACTTTACTTGGAAACGTGAAGAGTTAACTATAGGAATGTATTCGATAGACAATTAAATTTGACATCTGCCGTTGACATAAAATACAGGGCGTTCCATTTAAATCAAACAAGTTATTGCCGTTTAAAGATTGTAATTATTTTGCCTTAATTTTTACATACCTTGTATAAGTTAGTAAATATTTCACAAGTGCGATAAAGAAATTGTTCAGTTAGCCTCTAGCATTAATTTGGTTAAAGAAAAGAAAACACCAATTGAGAATTTAAGCATTAAAACTGATACTACATTTTCACAAAATAAGAGATATTTCAAAAACCATAAGGTTTAGGTGAATGAAACCTTAATTAAACTTGGCTTTGTTTTAATCGTGAAATCCGAAAATGAAATAATATACAGGGTATTCCGTTTGAAAAATAACAACTTTGATACGTTTCGTGTTTCTGGCACACCCTGTACAACATGAAAATATTTTTGAAATGTAGCGCTAATAGGTCCCTATCCTTCCTAAAAGAAAAACTTTTTAAAAATCAAATGCTTCGTGTCGAATAACGTGAATAACCCGGTATAATGAAATCTGATATACATAAATTAATTTCTAGTTCGTTTTCCGATTAATATGAGAAAAATGACAACACAAAATTAGCTTAACAAACGTTTTTATAGAAAATATAACGTTGGTTCCCAGTAGAAATTATACACATTCTGATAGTGAATACGTTTAAACCAATTTGTGAAAAATACCTGGACCTAACTTTGGTATGGGGCGCCGTTAGTGTCAAAAATAGTTGTTGTCATATATTTTATTTTCACAAAAATATATTTGTTCAGGCACATAAACTGAACGAATATTTTAATTTTAGCATTTATTCATATATATATATATATATATATATAAATATCGTCAATACATATTAGTAGTGAAAAGTAATATATTTATTACTTGATACCAAAATATATGAAAATGAGCTTTTGAGTTCTACTACTACATGGCGCGAACATCATGTAACCTATTTCTTCGCGACATTCTTCCATATTGAAAAGTAGACCAATGTATAACTCCTCTTTCTAGAAACGTGATTGTGAAGTTTGTGTTTCACACAGTCTTGCTACAGGCTAGGATTACCATATATCGGAGTATATCTGATATTTGTTTCCAACTTGCAATAAATCCAATTGATTTTCACAAACTTTAAATGTGGGGCGTACATAGATGGACAAATAATGCTAATTATTGCCCTCTGCACTTTCTGATTAACCTTCAATAGGGAAAAAATATAAAAAGAAAATATATATGAGAACAACTACTTTTGATACAAACGACGCCCTATGGTTTGGCGCCGTGTCTGATTTCCGATTCATAACATGCATATGTGTGATTTTCAAAGTATTTGTGTGAAATGTGTGTCGAGGGGTGGTTCATTATCAGAGTACCTATATGGTAATAATGTCGAGTTGACCCTTAGTTTCTAGGTAACGTCCTAGAAAACTTGCAACCTATATATATCACTAAACTATTATTAAATCTTCTATCTATCAAAATCGGAATTTCTTTCGACAATTAAGCTTAATGTTGAATGGAATGAATAGTTCAATTTTCAAAATGGAGTTGTATAATTCTTACACATCTTTACACCAAAAAATATAACAAAATCGACAACTGACATTCTTGAACATTCTTCTCCTTTCTAACACCAATCCAGGCTAGCAAAATCGTATATGTAGTATATCTTCAGTTGAATAAATCTACATCAGATAGTGGGTATTTAAGATTTGTTTCATATTTTCTTTAAGTTCGGTAGCTTTATTATAAAACATCAATTCGTGAAGCCATACCACTTCTATTAAACATATTCGATCAATACCATGCGTGTTTATTGATCGCTGTAGGTCAATTCTCATTACATTAGTGATAATCAGTGTGAATCGTGAATAATGTGTGTTTGTTCAATGTAATAATAATAATAATATTTATTCACTCCAATATACATTTTTGTTTACATTGTCATTTCATATACAGGTATTGGTGGCAAATAAACAAAGAATTCCATTTTAACCGTGAGGTTGTGCATGGAATGTTTATGTTTTTAATGATGTAGTACAAGTGCAATGTGGTTATGTTAGTATTGATTATATTTAACTAGATTATATGATATGGAGTAGGACACATATATTTTTGGAAGAAGAGAAAAAAAAAACAAAAATAAAAGGAAATTTATAATCCGGTGTGGAGTTTATTTGAATTTCATTATTATGGTTGGTAACACTGTGGCTATCTATCCCAATGTATGGCAGTCATACGAAAAGCTACCGTTTCAAATTGCTAACATCCATAACTGTTCTATATACAGAGTGGGCCATTGAAAACGAAACAGCGGCTCTGTAGGTCGGCAGAACCGAATTATATAAAAACGCTCGGACACGTCAACTACATTTTCGAGGGGGACATCGTTCGCGATGAAATTCACCCGAAATACATTCCATCCCTCGGAGCTGTGACCGCCACCCCTAAATTTTTAAATGGCAACATATGGCAAGTGATACCTCATTTGAAAGGTATTTTCCTTCTTAATATCAAACAACAAAAATAAATGAATTCTATCGATTCGTTTTCGAGATATAGGAACTTGAAGTTGGGAAATAACTTTTTATTCACTCAATCAATAAAAACAATATTGATAAAGCATCTGTCGCAATAATTATTATTGTCAATGGACTATATGTTCAAACTGTCAACCACCCATTTCCATACAATAGTACAAGTTCTGTTCAAAACGAGACCTCACATTTCGTAGCATTTCCGGCGTTATTCCACGGCATTCTTCAATAATTCTCCTTCGTAAATATTCCAGAAATTCTGGTTCGGTTGAAAATATTTTGTTTTTCATGTGACCCCACAGAAAAAAGTCGAGTGGGGTTAAATCTGGAGATCTGGCTGGCCACTCTATAGAGCCTCTTCTTCCAATCCAACTTCCAGGAAACATTCTATCCAAAAACGCCCTAACAGTCTGTGCATAATGTGGATGTGCCCCATCATGTTGAAATATCAAGTGGTCTTCATGGTAACGATCGTCATTTTCAATGATGTCTACTAATTGTGGATAAACAAATTCATTCAATAATTCCAAATAAGTTTCTCCTGTCAGGTTACCGTGGAGAAATACTGGTCCAATCAAACGGTCCCCAAAAATACCGGCCCAGACATTGAGTTTTTAGGGAGTTTGAGTATAGACTTCATGGAAAACATGTGGATTGGCATCTGACCAATAACGACAATTATGACGATTCACAGTCGAATTCAAAAAGAACGAAGACTCAGCAGAAAAGCAGATGTTGAAAAGGAACTACAGCATCTATTCGTGTAGTCATAATTTCACAAAACTCCTGTCGCCTATCAAATTAAACTTTATTCAATTGGTGTACCAAATGTATTTTGTAGGGGTGGAATTTATGATGTTTTAGGATTCGGACGATACTGGTTCTACTGATATTGGTAACACTAGCCAATTTCCTTGTGCTCAATGTTGGGTCTGCATGAACTTGTCCTAAAAGTGCAACTTTAACAACTTCATTTCTCATCGGAAATTCACGTTCTGGGTCTCGTTTCTTGTTGGCTACTGATCAAGTTTGACGAAATTTTTGCACTAATTCTAGAACGTATTTTCTAGCAACAAGTTTATCTGGATGCGTTTCATTGAACAAATTAGCTGTACGGTTACCGCACTCATCATTCTTAAAAAAAATGTTATTATTTCAACTCTTTCCGCGATCGTATACACCATTATTGCGGAAAGATATTCAGCAGCTTTAGTCAAGTAATTCACTCTAATGTCGTTCAATCAAAGATCAGTTTGACACTGATAGACGTCCACAATTGCGATTTGGCGAAAAAATTATCTCATACATGTTTTTGTTGTACTCGCATTTGAGTCGAATTCGAGAAAACGTCTTTTTATCGATTCTTAAGAACCTTAATTTTTTTCGATCAATAAATGAGGATGAAATAAAAATTTGAAACGGAATTGCATGTATTTGTTGGTAAACAGTTAGATCATTTA
Organism: Gonioctena quinquepunctata; assembly: GCA_018342105.1. Lineage (NCBI taxonomy): Eukaryota > Metazoa > Arthropoda > Insecta > Coleoptera > Chrysomelidae > Gonioctena > Gonioctena quinquepunctata. The sequence continues at coordinate 40,491 of JAFIRS010002422.1, forward strand.
ATTCCTTGACAATGATAATTATCTTTGAACAGTTGCATTGTTAGATGTTATTTTCATTGATTGAGTGAATAAAAAGTTATTTCCCAACTTCAAATGAGGTATCACTTGCCATATGTTGCCATTTAAAAATTTAGGGGTGGCGGTCACAGCTCCGAGAGATGGAATGTATTTCAGGTGAATTTCATCGCGAACGATGTCCCCCTCGAAAATGTAGTTGATGTGTCCGAGCGTTTTTATATAATTCGGTTCTGCCGACCTACAGAGCCGCTGTTTCGTTTTCAATGGCCCACTCTGTATACTGCGGAATTGTCAAGGAGACAAATTGTATTACCACAACCAATCATGAAAATTTTCAAATGATGCTTTGTCACTTATATTTATTGATATTTTGATGTGGTCCAGATCATGGTCGCCATATTTAAAAATGGCCACCAAATGGCTAGATTGTTTGTTTCAGTATATCTCCGTACCCAGGGGTCCGATTTGAATTCTTTTCGAAGATAAACAAATCTTGTTATTAAACATTTTTTGGTAAATCCAATAGTTATTGAGATATACTACGTGTAACGAACCTAGGCCGGACCTGTCGCCTCACGCGTTGCCATCGACAACGATGAGATCATCCCCGGAGATATTCGAGAACCATCCAGACGCTCTGCCGCGGAAAACAACGGTCAATATTGGAAACAATTGGAACACGCCGGTCGCCAACTGTCAGAATTCGAAACATCGAGAATGCTGTATCGGAGATAAATAGGCAACCCTCAAGTGGAGTCGGACAGTCTGAACGAGCCCATACAATCGAGCTATACAGTGGCGTAGTAATATAAATTAAGTTGTAGATTAAGTGTGAAATAAATTAGTAAAACCAAGTTGAGTTTAATTTACGTTACAATTGGTGTCGGAAGTGAGATTTTGAAAATAAACAAGTGATCGTGGAGTGGATAGTCAGAAAAATAAATTGATAGACCTTTTTGTACGCCCAAAATAGACAGTGGCCCGGTTTTCGCGAAGTGGACAATTGTGCGTGGGAATATAAACTGATACACTGTTCGCGTGAAACAGACAATAGACTGGTGGCCCGTGGAAAAGAATTCGCGAAGTGAATTTTTAACAAACTGATAACTTTTCGTGTAAAACAGACTGATACCTCGTCAAAGACAAAATGTGTTCAAGAAAAGTGCGCCTTGCGGATTTGAAGGTAGCGGAATTGAAACAGGAATTGGAGGAAAGGGAACTGGAAACAACAGGTAAAAAGCAAGTACTCCAGGAAAGACTTGCAGAAGGACTTATACAAGAAGGTGAGGACCCCGAAACATTTTTATTCGAAGTTCCCGGAGGTGATTTAAGTTTGGTAATGAATAAACTCGAAGAAACTACTAAATCCGTGAAAGAAGAACTGCAACAAAATTCTAGAAATCTGGAAGAGAAGCTTCTAGAAAATTCAAGAAGCCTGGAAGAAAATGCTAGAAATCTGGAAGAGAAGCTTGAAGAAAATTCTAGAAATCTGGAAGAGAAGCTTCAAGAAAATTCTATAAATCTGGAAGAGAGCTTTCTAGAAATCTGGAAGAGAAGTTCGAGAAAATTCAAGAAGCCTGGAAGAGAATGCTAGAAATCTGGAAGAGAAGCTTCAAGAAAATTCTAGAAATCTGGAAGAGAAGCTTCTAGAAAATTCAAGAAGCCTGGAAGAAAATGCAAGAAGCCTGGAAGAGAAGTTCCTGGAAAACACAGAAGGCCTAAAAAAAGAATTGTGTGGTGTGGCTAATTTTCTAGAAGAAAGAATGGGAACCGTTGAGACAGAGATGGATAAAATTAGGGAGCAAATGAACACGGAGGTAGATAAAATAAAGGAAACGATCAGTAAGCTGGAAAAACGAATTAATAGTGCGCCCTCCACAGAGATGGTTAACGAAAATGCAATGCTGGACTTGAGTTTGAACTTGGATAAAGTTCAAGAGGGTATAAAAGATGTCAAGGTCATTTCAGAAATGGGGAAGCTTTCCATGAAGCCGCCTCAGTTCGACGGAAAAACTCCATGGGCAAATTACCGCCGGCAGTTTGAAGCAGCGGCCAAAGCAAACGGATGGAATGCAGGGGAAAGAGGTGTAGCACTGACACTTGCATTACGTGGAGAAGCGACGAATATTCTACAAACTCTCACCGCCCAAGAACAGGAGGACTATGATCAGCTGATTAAACATCTAGAATTACGATATGGTCAGGCCCATTTGGAACACGTATACCACTCCCAGCTGAAAAATCGCTGTCAGAAATCGGGCGAATCCTTACAAGAATTTGAAACTGACATTGCACGCTTGGTTCGCCTCGCATATCCAGCCATACCGGAAAATGTAATGGAGCGATTAGCGGTTCAGGCATTCTTGGATGGACTCCGTGACAACGAATGAGGAAGACTCACAGGAGCCTGCTAACTTGGAAGCTGCCATAAGAAAAGAAACCAGACAAGCGTTGATATAGCTCGTCCAACACATCTCGTAGACGCACTGGCACGCGCTTTGGAATTCGAAGCAGCAAAACAATGCTGCGAAAGCCAAAATAAAGTTCGAACGATTGAGGAAGACTCACAGGAGCCTGCTAACTTGGAAGCTGCCATAAGAAAAGTGATTAAGGAAGTGTTGCCTGAGAAAAGACAGATAAGATGCTGGAATTTTGGCAAAATTGGACACGTGCGTAGCAAATGTCCAACATTCATCGACTCCGATGCAGGAAAACTAAAGAAGGTCGACGAGAAGGGGCAATCGTCGGCATGTGTCCGGCAAGCCCCGGTTAACAACGCATATGTCGCTATCCTTCAACGACAGAACAAAGGTGTCTTCGTAGACGGTCTCATCAATAACGAGCCTTGCACCATGCTGCTAGATACAGGTGCGACTAGGACAATTCTCGGGCCTTCCTTTGCCAGAACACCGGAACGGATTGAACCGACAACTTGGAAGCTACGCACAGCAACAGGGGAGCCAGCTACTGTATATGGCGAGCTACCGATTGAAATAAGTTTGGGCAGCACTAAAGTGAAACATCAGGCACTTGTAGCGGACATCGAAGACGATGCAATCATCGGAATGGACATCATGAATTCCAGAGGGTTTGAATTGGATTTCAAAGACGGCGTCCTACGTGTCAACGGAGAAGAGCTGGTGCTTCATGGGAGAAGTGAGGAGTTGATCCGTGTGCTGTTGGCTGAAGATGTAAGCGTACCTGAGAGGGCTGAAACCATTCTGGAGGCTCGCCTGGACGGGAGTGCGAGCAGTGGAGACGTGGTGATGTTCGAGCCCAAACTTCATGATGAAAAATTGGACGAGGGGTTGCACTAGGGAAGACCTTGTTGCGTGCTGACAAATTTGTGCCGGTAAGGGTCATGAATGTCAATTATTTCCCAGTGACCTTGAAGAAAGGAACAATTTTGGGGCACTGCTCGTCAGTTTCATCTGTGATCCGGGGCGTACGAGGTACGATTAGCCAACCCAACAACTTGCCCACAGAACTAGAAAAATTAGTTGCCATCTCTTCCAAAGACATAAAACCAGCTCAACAGCCCAAACTAAGAGATTTAGTCAAAAAGTACCAAGACATCTTCGATACCGGACAAGGAAAAGGGGTCGAACTAATGTGGTCCAGCACAAGATTGATACTGGGGTGCCCGACCGATCCGGCAATCAGCAAGAAGACTTCCTCTTGCCAAGAAGGAAGAGGCTGACAAAATAGTCAGCGATATGGGAAAAGAAGGAGTTATCGAACCATCTGACAGTCCCTGGTCCTCTCCAGTCGTACTGGTGAAGAAAAAGGATGGATCGACACGCTTTGTGTAGACTATCGCCAACTTAATAATGTCACGAAGAAAGACAGTTACCCTCTCCGAGAATAGATGACACCCTAGACACGTTGGCTGGTTCCACGATTTTCTCGACCCTTGATCTGAAGAGTGGATACTGGCAAGTAGAACTCGCTCAGGAAGATCGAGAAAAGACTGCTTTTACCATCGGCTCAGGATTGTGGCAGTTCACCGTTATGCCATTCGGGCTCTGTAATGCTCCCGCCACATTCGAAAGATTGATGGAGACAGTGCTGAAGGGACTCTCATGGAACACGTGTCTAGTGTATCTCGACGACATAATTGTGATCGGCAGATCGTTCGAGGACCACGTGAAAAACTTGGAGGAAGTATTCCTGCGATTGAGGAACTCCGGATTGAAGCTGAGCCCTAAGAAATGCCATTTGTTCCAAAAGAAGTACGATACCTCGGCCACGTTGTCTCTGGGGAAGGAGTAGCAGTGGACGACCAGAAGATCAAAGCTGTTAAGGATTGGCCCATCCCAAAAGACATTCACCAACTTCGAAGTTTCCTTGGTTTATGCACATACTATCGCCGATATGTGCTGGGATTCGCCAACATCGCTAAACCACTGACCAAGCTCACGGAAGGCCAAACAAAGTTCCAGTGGTCCGAAGAATGTCAAGACTCATTCAGGAAGCTGAAAGGAGCTTTGATCAACGCACCTATACTGAGCTATCCCCTACCCAAAGGGAAATTCATTTTGGATACGGACGCCAGCAACGTGGGACTTGGAGCTGTCCTATCTCAGATCCAGGAGGGACAGGAGAAGGTCATTGGTTATTTCAGCAAGACGCTTAGCAAACCAGAGCGCAATTATTGTGTCACCAGGCGAGAGCTGTTAGCTGTTGTAAAGGGAGTGGAACACTTCTACAAGTACGTGTATGGAAGAAGATTCCTGTTGAGAACTGACCATGCAGCTCTCAAATGGCTCTTACAGTTCAAAAATCCTGAGGGTCAAGTAGCACGTTGGATCGAGAGCTCCAAGAATTCGATTTCGAGATCGAACATCGAGCCGGAACTAGCCATAAGAATGCAGATGCCTTGTCGCGAAGACCATGTCCAGATGATTGCTCACATTGCCGACGAGCAGAAGAGAAGAACCACTTTGTAGAACCGCGGCAATGGATGACAACTGGAATGACAGCAAGATCCAGAAAGACCAAAGAGAGAGACCCGACCTTGGCTTAGTCGTCAGCTGGAAGAAGGGCAATCGAAGACCATCATGGCAGGAAGTCGCAGGTTACTCGCCGGCTGTTAAGTCATATTGGGCACTAACGAAGACCCTGCAGAAAGTGCAGACGCCAAATAATTGTTCCCAGGAACAGAAGAGAGGAAGTGCTGCGGGAAATCCATGATGGAGTCGCCGGAGGACATCTGGGAGTGACGAAGACCCTGCAGAAAGTGAGGCAACGGTTTTACTGGGCCAATTGTCAAGCTGACGTCCAGGACTGGTGCAGAAAGTGCGCTGTATGCGCTGCTAGCAATGGACCTCGAATACGACCCAAGGCCCCGATGCGTCAGTACAACGTAGGCAGCCCGTTCGAGAGAATCGCCATTGACATCGCCGGCCCGTTTCCCGTATCCGACCACGGGAATAAATACATCCTTGTGGCAATGGACTACTTCAGTAAGTGGGCGGAAGCCTATGCCCTGCCCAACCAGGAAGCCATCACCGTCGCCGACGTCTTGGTGAAAGAATGGATATGTCGATTCGGTATTCCAATGGAGCTGCACTCGGATCAAGGCAGAAATTTCGAATCCAACCTTTTCCAAGAAATATGTCTACTGCTGAACATCCGCAAGACAAGAACCACGGCCCTACATCCGCAGTCCGATGGAATGGTGGAACGGATGAACAGGACGATCAACCGCCACTTGTCCAAGGTTGTCTCTGACCATCAAAGAGACTGGGACCAGTATCTTCATTTGTTCCTGATGGCCTATCGATCCGCAGTACACGAGTCAACCGGTCAAACTCCTGCTAGTATTATAATGGGCCGAGAACTGCGACTGCCTTGTGACCTGAAGTTTGGGATACCGCCAGGACAAGACGCTGCGGTAGAGGACTACGTCAGCAAACTTCGGCAGAGAATGGACGACATCAACGAACGAGTCCGGTTGAACATCCAGAGTGCCAGCGATAAAATGAAGAAGACCTATGACATCAAGGCCGACGCTGGAGGATTTAAGGTTGATGACCTGGTTTGGCTGTACAACCCCAAACGTCGTCGTGGACTATCACCAAAGTTGCGGAACTCGTGGGAAGACCCGTATAAAATCGTGAAAAGGATAAACGACCTTGTGTACCGAATCCATAAGCCACCCCGAGGGAAACCAGGTTGGCCCCTTACGCTGGAAACCATGACCAAGTTCGCACCCTCAGGCCACCGGAGGATGATATGACGTTCGAGAAGTTTATGTCCTTGTATTCAAACGGGCAGAAAGTTCTACATGGGGTTACTAGAGAGGAGTCACGAGACCTTTTCGAGGTGCCTGCTGACTACGCACTAGCGCACTGTGTGGCAGAAGATCGTCGAATGTCCAGGGGCATCGCCGTAGTGTTCTCCAAGAAATTTGGTCAACTCCAAACACTGCGGGAGCAGAATCCAGAAGTTGGTGGGGTGCTACAGTTGAAGAAAGGCCAGAGAAACATCTACTACCTAGTTACCAAGAGGCATTCCCAAGATAAACCGTCCTATGAAGATGTCTGGAAGAGTCTCACCAAACTAAGAGATACTATGGTGGACCAGAATCTGGTGGATCTAGCAATTCCAAAATTATCCTGTGGTATTGATGGGTTGGACTGGAGAGTCATAAGAAGTATGCTGGAGGCGATATTCAGTTCCAGCGGCGTCAAGATTTTGGTTTGCTGTAACCCTCTTCCACGACCGATCATGAAGACCGTGGAGTGTTACTTCCATCGAACTTCACGGTTCAGATATGGGGAGTCATGCAGATATCGTCACACTCCAAGGATGAAATTTCGGGACGAAATGTCTTTAAAAAGGGGGCAATGTAACGAACCTAGGCCGGACCTGTCGCCTCACGCGTTGCCATCGACAACGATGAGATCATCCCCGGAGATATTCGAGAACCATCCAGACGCTCTGCCGCGGAAAACAACGGTCAATATTGGAAACAATTGGAACACGCCGGTCGCCAACTGTCAGAATTCGAAACATCGAGAATGCTGTATCGGAGATAAATAGGCAACCCTCAAGTGGAGTCGGACAGTCTGAACGAGCCCATACAATCGAGCTATACAGTGGCGTAGTAATATAAATTAAGTTGTAGATTAAGTGTGAAATAAATTAGTAAAACCAAGTTGAGTTTAATTTACGTTACATACGTTTCAAAAATTTCCAGTTCGAGAAGGAATTTAGAGAATACTCATTGCCTTTTTATTGTAGATACAATATAAGGCAACTTTAAGTTTCTTTTTTGTTAGAGGTAGTGGAATAAACTTCAAGTGAAAGAAGATGAGTGACACAGTGAAGCTAGTCAAGCATTTCACGTACAAAAGTAAAACGTTCTTTGCAATTATGTTCTAGCGAAAACGGTATCAAAACAATAAATGTGCTTCTGAACTCATTGGGAACGATGTGTTGAAAAGCATTAAGGAAGAGAAAAGCATAAACTATCACATAGCCTGCTACAAACCTTACATACGAGTTGAAAAATAACAAGAAAAATATGTTAATGAATCAAGTTCGGAAGAGAAGGGTAATACCGGCATCCAACAACAGAGGCAGATAAGTATATCTGGACATATTGGACATACCCCAATACATATGACAGTGTATTTTTTATTTTTCTTTGTTCTGTTGTATTTTTTTAAATAATTTGTAATCACCTATATGTAAATAAATATAACAAGTAACTTTTGAGTTCAAAATGCAATACAACAGAAAAAAAAAAACAAATAGAAGAGGACGAATGCTTCACCACTTATAAGGGATTCTGGTGATATCGGTGATACTCTTGAGTCATTGTACTCGTGCCATGTGTCTGCATAAGGGTGCCTACAATAAGCCGTGTAGTGTCCGCTATAAGATGTTCCACTATGATTGGACACAGCATACAAGTTGTAGCGACATGGAATTATGTTATCTGTTGAATAATTACTCATGTCTAAACCTTCAAGAGGAAAGTCAATGGTGGCATTTAATTTTCAATTGAATTACTAATATTTTGGGGAATTTATGTATGGATAATGACTTAGTGCATTTTATCTTTTCCTTACATTTACAACAAAATGGTTTCTGTACGCCATCCAAAGTTTCTTCTTTAGTGAATGAATCTCAACATTGTGACAGTCTGAGCTGGCCAGTTCTCTGTGGAATATGAAGTGAAAGGTCTCAGAAGGGGTCAAAAGAGACAGAACAGTGACCACAGAAAGTACACTTCAACGTTGATTGATTCATATTGACAGGCTTTTATGTTCTATGGGGCTCTATACCCTGATAGTGCTAGCGTGTTTTCGAAAAAAGTATTTTATTACTTATCGGAAATATTATGTTGTATATGTCTTGAGTGTATTTTCATTAATGCCTACTGATTTTAGGTAAACCATGCCACGAAAATACAAAAGAAAGGAAGGAGTACGAGCTCGAGTATGTTCTTGGACTACAGAACAATTACAGTCAGCTATCGATGAAATGCACAAAAAAACATAGGAATCAATGGAATATCCCTGTGGGCACCGGTGGCTGGTCAGGTTGACGAGAGTCTTATCAATATCTGAGCCAAGCAACATCGGGCGCGTTTAGTACTTGGATGGGTGACCACCTGACAAGCGTAGTAGCTGCAGGCGTCTTATCAATGAGCACGAGATAAGACGATAGATATGCCGTCCTTCGGAGGGGACGTTAAGATGGCGGTCCCGAGTTCATAGATGTTGAGCTCGTTAAAGAACCCTACCTCTGAAACAACAGAGGATTCGGCGAAATTTCCGGTTGGGGGGAGTGTGCTCACCGGCGTTGGTGTTTAGCCCTGGTCGCAGAAATAGGCCGACGTTAAATAATTACGAAGACGTTATGCTGCTAAAAACAAAACACAATTGACATTGGGTACCTACCTACTAAAGATTATACCTACATGATGATCAGCAGATATTCGGAATTCAAGAAAAAATAAAGAAGAAAGGTGGGATATTGCTGAAAGGAAGAAAAAACTAGTAAAAACTAAGTTAGACAAGAGAAACAAGACTGAAATTACCAAAGAAAAAAGGACATTTGAGAAAACAAATGAAGGAACCAGATATATAGAGAACAAGACAAGAAAGTTGAGAAAGGAAAACCAAAAAGTAATACATTATATTTGTGAAGAAGACGATGACGACGAGACTGATTTTTGTGATAAAGAAAATGATAATTATTAAAAAGTAAATGAGGACCAAGAAAAAGACCAATAATGACAATTTACCCATGAAGAAAACTAAGAGTGATAAACAAAAAACCCTTGAGATACAGACGAAAATAATAATTATTGCATTGAATGCTTTGACAAATACGAAGTCATAATCCGACTGGATTCAGTGTATATTGTGCCAATATGAGGGAAACTGGAAGCACTTTCCAGCTCAACCTAAATAAAGTAGGATTGATCTTCATATTGTGTTGATTTTTAAAAAAATTTAAATAATTACTACTTAATGTTAAATTAGTAAACGTTAAAACTCAAATGATATTTTTTTTTGACAAATGCTAAGTTTGATTATAGTTGTGCGGGTCATATTAGAATTATCTCCTTGAAATAAATAAAACATTTAATACTATGTATTTTACTTATTTTATTTCATAAGGCATATATCCTACAGTACAGGCATCTATCCTTCTTAGCATTTCCATGGTGGGGCATCTGTCTATACAGGTTGGCATCTATCCTCAAAAAAATAGTTCTGCAAAAACTCAATTTCTGCAAAATTAGTTATTGTTAGGTCAACAAAAACAAGTTATAATGTGATATAAAAGATTAAAGTCGCTATATTCATAGGAATTATTCATGGTAAATTAATAGTTTTGAAATTAGGAGACCCTTTCAAAAAGTGGGGCATCTATCCCGGTTTTATCCTATTTCAAAGAGAAGGATGAAAAGTTCACTTATAGAGCACTTTGGTGATAGTATTTTCCTTGGGAAGGGGTACGCCTGTGCCCCCACAGTAACTCAAAATTTTCGAAGCAAGTACTACGTTATGTCTCTCCAACGCATCATATTCTAACAGTTATCTCGAAACGGTTCATAATCTTAAGTAACAATTTAGAGCGAGCCATTTCATGAATAGTTTGTGCCAATCCGATGTGCAGTGGGGTACTTTGTGATAAAACAGTATCTGCTTGACATTTTACTACTTGATGGTGAGACGTCTGGTAGCAGGGAAACATAGCTGAGCAAAATTTGCTTCTGTAAACGATTTAAATGGATTTTTTGCGTCGCAGTCAGTATTCTCTGAACCAAAATCATATCTTTTAATGTCACTGCGTAAGGTTTCATCACATTTTTAAAACGAATTCCTTCTGCAAGTTGTGGCACAGTTATTTTATTTGAAAATACCATTTGTGATACAAGGGGGTCCTTTGAGTGAGTAAAATTGTTTTGTTTTTAAATTGTAAAATTGTTTTTAACCGCTTTCTTAGTTATTTGACCAACCCTCAGAAGTTAATGAAAACTTGTACGAGTTAAGATCACGGGGACCTTACCTTTTATAGTGGGATCCGAAACCACTCTTGGGACCTTGAAAAAATTTTTCACCAGCTGCGGGAATCGAACCCGCGCCAGGTGGAAACAGTTGACACAAGACCGACGCTGGTGCCACTGAGCCACAGGCCCCGTCACTGGACAAATATTCATCATCAAATTCATTTTGTAGGTATGCGATTAAATATGCTTTGGTTTCAAGTTTAAGTGTAGCCACAAACGTTATAAGAGATTCTCTAGATCCTCAGAACCAGTAGTTTTTTCGGCTACTTCTTTTTTAATATCTCTGTGATAATTCAAAATGTATTATTTTATACAGTTTTTGTGACAGTGGACGTCTGCAGCAAAAACAGTATTTACATCTTCCAATTTAGCTACTCGCTGAAAAACTGCATCAAGGTAAAATCACGTGGCTTTCCGTAGTTACTCTGCTCTGCTCTTCTCACAAAAATGGTACAGTTTCGAGTCTCTTTTTACTTTTAACTGGTTACAAACTATTTTTTTTTAATGTCCAGATCTACTTTTCTGTTTCTGTTGTTGGGTGCCGGTATTCCCACTGAGCTTGAGTTTTCAGCATCTTACACTTGTTTTTCTTCAGCTCGTTTTCCCTTAACTTTGTTAGGTCCGTAGCAGGCTGAATTTTTCATCCTCATTGCTTTTCAACACATCTTCCACAATGAGTACAGAATAAATTTTTTATACCGTTTTCGCTTAAACATAATTGCAAAGAACGTTTTACATTTTTAAATAAAATGCACAAGTTAATGTCTTCTCCATCGTATCTACGTCTTATCTGAGGATTGACCAGCTTCACTGTGCCACTTATAGTCTAGTCAACAAGTGCTTTTTGTACCAACTTTTTTCAGCAGTCTTCGAAAATTATGATCGAGGGGTCATTCGATTCGGAATGACATCTAGATGATTTTTGAAAAAAATGAAGTTCCGCTTGCAAAAATTGTGAAAGTTATTAACAATTAACTAAAAAAAAGGGGGCTTTGGTTTTTTGCAAATATCTCAAAAACTAATAAAGATTTTTCAAATCTGAAAAAAGATTCAAAAAGAGGAGGAAATTTCCTAAATTTTCCCGGAATTGTAGGATCAATATTTATAATTTTCCCAGAGGGATGAAAATACGGCCGAAAACGGGTACTCTGGCTTGGGCAAGCCGCGCCCACTTTGGATACTTTAACAGCATACTAAATATGAAAATGAAAAATTGAAAAAATTCAGACACTAACTGAACATATGAATGAACAATTGTAAAAAATTTAATTTTTTCCTTGGAGCAATTCTTGAAAGGCTTCAGAATAGAACCCCGTTGGAAAAATTAAAAAAAATTTCATTTTTCAGTTTTTTATTAATAATTTTCGTTGTTGCAAAATTAAATACTTAAATTAATCATTGAAAAAAATGTTTTTTTTCAAATATTATTAACGATCCGTTTTTATGTTATCAGAAACTGCATAGAAATAATTTTTAAATTTTTTTATCTCTAATTGTTTAAAAAATTGTTATAAACAAATGCGTTGTTTATAAGATAATTGAATTTTTTTTTATGGAATTTCAATCTTTGATACAAATAATGATTTTTAAAAGAAAAATTGTTCCATAAAAAAAATTTTTATTGCTTAAAACGCATTTGTTAATTAACAATTATTTTCTCCAACTTCTAATTAATATTAAGGAACCATTTTTTCTTTAAAAATCATTATTTGTTTTTCTTTTTGATATAAAAAAAAACATTTGATTTAATTTTTCATTGTTTATGCGATAAACAATTTGTTAAAAACAAATAAATTTCTACCTTATATTTTTTTTTCTATTCTACCTTCTGTCACAAAAACAGACATGTTTTTTTTTTTTTTAATTGTTATTTTTTTAATTTTTAAATATAAGTTCTCTGTAACTTCGTCATTCTTACCTGGTTTTTCATCCTTAAAATTATTATAATTTATAAACTAATCGAGATACGATGAAAATTCTCAAGACTTATTTATTCTCCATTAGATAAAGAACAAATTTAGCTGAAAAGTTTAGTTGTTACTTATTTATTTATTAAATTTATAGCAATTGTTGATGAAAAATACTTAGGGAGTAATTAGAAAGTAATTGTAATTATTATTAGGTGACCGTTGATAATTACTCGTAGACATGAGAATCTATTATAATAAAATGAGATTTTAATGATAATGGATATGAACGTGCATAAAATATTCTGTTCATTGATAAATAACTTAAATTTATTAGAGACTCTATTGTCTCAATAATATTTCAAAGAAAAAAAATAAAGATTGTCATTCATAAACTTCTATAAACAATAAAGAAACAGAACCTGAAAATAAAAATCTAGATATTCGTGAATTTTCCTAGTATAATTAAGTGATATTAAAATGTAAAAGGTAAAAATGTTGAGTAATGAACAATAATTGATAAGATACTTGAATGAGGTAGTCATATTTTTAATAGTTGATAAGATTTTTAAGCATTAAAGCAAAAAAAATTAAAAAATTTTTATCAAAATGCTATAAATTTAAAAATAAATAATAAAATAAATTTTACTAAATTTGTTCTTTAAAAAATTTTCATCGTATCTCGATTAGTTTATAAATTTAAGGAGAAAACCAGGTAAGAATGACGAAATTACAGATAACTTATATTTAAAAATAAAAAAAATTATAATAAAAAAAAATAAAAAAACAAAATAAAAAATTTTTTTAAAAGAAAAAAAAAAAATTAAGGTAAAAATTTATTTGTTAATAACAAATTGTTTATTAAAAAATAAAAATTAAAAAAATATTTTTTTTTAATTTTTAAAAAAAAAGTTGGAGAAAATAATTGTTAATTAACAAATGCGTTTTTAAGCAATAAAACATTTTTTATATGGAACAATTTTGCTTTTAAAAATCATTATTTGTATCAAAGAGTGAAATTCCATAAAAAAAAATTTAATTATCTTATAAACAACGCATTTGTTTATAACAATTTTTAAAACAATTGGAGATAACAATTTTTTAAAATTATTTCTATGCAGTTTCTGATAACATAAAAACGGATCGTTAATAATATTTGATAAAAAACATTTTTTTCAATGATTAATTCAAGTATTTAATTTTGCAACAACGAAAAATATTAATAAAAAACTGAAAAATGATTTTTTTTTAATTTTTCCAACGGGGTTCTATTCTGAAGCCTTTTAAGAATTGCTCCAAGAGAGGAAAAAAATCTTAAATTTATAGTTTCACAATTATCACACTTGCAATGTTCATGTTCAAGCAGAAAAAAATTATTAATTAACTATTGAATAACTAATTGAAAAATTGTGATAATTTTTTTTTCCAAGCGGATTATTGTTCATTCATCTGTTCAGTTAGTGTCTGTTTTCAATTTTTTATTTTCATATTAGTATGCTTAAATAATTTTTATTGTTAATGTGTCCAAAGTGGGCGCGGCTTGCCCAAGCCAGAGTACCCGTTTTCGGCCGTATTTTCATCCCTCTGGGAAAATTATAAATATTGATCCTACAATTCCGGGAATCGAGACTTTTTTTAGGAAATATCCTCCTCTATTTGAATCTTTTTTCAGATTTGAAAAATCTTTATTAAACCCAAAGCCCCCTTTTTTTTTTAGTTAATTGTTAATAACTTTTACAACTTTTGCAAAAGGAACTTCATTTTTTACAAAAATCATCTAGATGTCATTTCGAATCGAATGACACCTCGATCATAATTTTCTGAGACTGCTGAAAAAAGTTGGTCCAAAAAGCACTTGTTGACTAGACTATTATCTTGTTTCACTTGAAGTTTATCCCGCTACCTCTAACAAAAACGAAAATAAATGTTGCACTATTGTAACTATAATAAAAAGGCAATGTATATTGTCTAAAATCCTTCGCAACTGGAAATATTAAAAACTTTGGTGTAACTCAATAACTATTGGATTTACCAAAAATTGTTTAATCACAAGATTTGTTTGCCTTTGGAGCTTTAAACAACTAAAATACGAACACCTGGTACGGAGATTAACTTAAACAAATAATCTAGTAATTTGGCGGCCATTACTAAATATGGCGATCAAACAACCATGATCTGGACCATGTGACCATTTTTAAACTCCTATAGGTGTCTAACAATGCCCCGCAACAAAACATAGGGCACATTTATAACAGCACATGTGATATGGGGTGGCGCCTGGACTATAGTAAAATATTTTCTAAATCCAACTCATGCGCCACTTTTTTCCTCTATTTTTTCAGCTCCATAATGAGTTTGATATGAAGGAGGTGTTTTTATCAGGCCAGCTTGCAATACCAAGAGTTGACATATAAAATATTATATTCGCCCAACGGAAAAATATGCCAAAAACCGGTTTTTGTCCTATGAAAGAAGACTGAATTAATGAACGCTGAATGGCAGATATGTGTTTCAGAGTCACTCATAATAAATTGACTCAGTTGATTGAATCAAATTCAATCAACCAATTTTCAATTTGCAGTAGTTTCTGGGATATTCCTGAACAGTATGTTCACTTCAATATTTCCGAAATTCAGAAACTCTTGAAATATCATCAGTTTCACTTCTGGAGTTTTCCATTATCCCATCAAAATATTTTAAAGTAATTGTTTTTTTTATGAACTCAAGGAATGTTCACTATAACAGGATATCCCCCTATTTCAGTTTCTCGAATTAGTATACGTAATTCTAGTTCGTTTTTGAATTTCAAAAACACCGGGGGAGGTGAAAATAATATCCCCATCAACCAATTTTCAATTTGCAGTAGTTTCTGGGATATTCATGAACAATATGTTCACTTCAATATTTCCGAAATTCAGAAACTCTTGAAATATCATCAGTTTAACTTCTGGAGTTTTCCATTATCCCATCCAAAGATTTTAAAGTAATTGCTTATTTTTATGAACTCAAGAAATGTTCACTATAACATGATATCTACCTATTTCAGTTTCTCGAATTAGTATACGTAATTCTAGTTCGTTTTTGAATTTTGAAAACACCGGGGGAGGTGAAAATAATATCCCCATGAAAAAATCAATGGTCACTAACATTACCATCAGGATAGCCCCGATTTTTTTTTCATATAGACAACACGTAAAAATAATATGGGTATATACTTCTCAGTACACCACAATACAACCCATAAAGGTTTGTAAAAAATATCTTCGAATTTAAAAGGATTTGATTTTTCGAAACATTTTGAAATCAGACAATTTTAAAGTCAATCGAAATTTCTCAAACAGAAAAAGAGCTCGAACAATTACATTAAAAGCAGTGAAATAAACTGACTGAAACTGATTATTTCTCCAAAATATTCGGTTGGTACTTGACAAACATTCATACTGTACACAACTGTAATTTTAGATCAACAAATATTACTTTGTAGCACAACACAAGTGTTAAGTCACTTAGGTGCTTTCTGTATTAATTTGTATACTGTCCCATATATTAAATTTCATTTTTTTTTTTTTTTTTTTTTATTTTTAATAATTTATTTTTATATTTATATATATATATATATATATATATATATATATATATATATATATATATTTTTTTCTTATTCTGTATCACTTGTATCATTTTGTGTACAATAAATAAATAAATAAAATAATTAAAGCACTTCACCCTGAAATATTCCCTAATTGAAGTTCATGAAAACTACCACACGTGTTTCTCTATATAATAGCTTCTTCATGTGGAATTTCACCCAAAACCCTTTTTTCACAGCCTGAAAAGCTCTCTTTATCGTCATAAGAACTCTTGCGGCGTAATGAACTTTATGTGTGAATTCAAGAGTCGTGATTCAGGTGAGAAGTACTCTCAAGAAAATAAAAGAATTTTGATTACTGTAAAGGCACACTAGGAAAATAACTCAAACATATGCAGCTTCTTACTCAGGTTAGATATAATAGTAGAGAAATTATTTGAGAAGAAACCTTCAGAGAATTCTCACTAACTCTTAAGATTTGTATACAGGGTTGTACTGAGCATAACTTACTTTTTACATTGATAGTTAGGATCAAAATAACAATTTTGGTTTTAGTTGAATATTGAAGACTTTATTGGGTTAGAATTATGAATAACGTGAAAAATGTTTGTTAAAGTATATTCATTCTTAGTTGGATGATGATGGGGTTTATCATCCACCCCTGTTGAAACATAATAGGATTTGCGCTATGATAAAAAATTGCGACCATAGGCAGATATTTATTCTTTTACTTCAAATGTTATTACTTTGCCTATTTTTGTTTGAAAACAAATTTCAGTAAACTATCTGGGAAAGGAGATTATTAAAGGATTCAGAAGACATTTTCACTAGGTCTATTGGGTTAATAATAATTATATTTTTTTGTATCTAAGCAAAAATATTGTAACCGTTTTTTATATCACCCTGGGCTTGGAAGGTATATTCAGGATAGTCGGATGATTTCTTGGTAATTGAGTCCAAGGCCTCATCAACTTTTTCAAATTTTCGATCTTTTCGTTTTCTTTCCAGAGAATGATCTACGACATATCCTTGTTTTCTCTAGATTCCTTTTGTGTTGATGAACAATTAGATTTCGTCTGCCTAAATCTGTTCGAACATTTGTATAATTGTTTTTTATGGAGACTGTTGGATTTGAAGGAAAATTTGGATTTCCGCTTCTCCATTTTGTATGAAAAATAAAATTTGGAATTCGAGGAAACTCTTCCAGATGTGGAATTGATTTATTTTGTTTCTTATTGAAGTTTTCTACCGAAGCAAATGTCTTACATTGGGAATTTTCCACAATTCCAACGTAAATTTCTTTCAAATCCAAAGCCATACCGCAGTTTCACATTCAAGAATGAACCATGAAACAGTTACTGATTGCTACTGGAGTCCGCTGAAATGGTTTCTTAACCGTGAAACCGAGGTATGGCTTCATATCCAGATCTTTCCGTTGAGTGGAAATCCCTTTTCTATGAATTGTGTAAACTTCTCAATGTAAGTGAAACGTTCGCTTGTGTTGAAAAACAAAATGTGATCCTTTTGCAACCCAACGAACGCATTTGTGATTTCCACATCTGAGAAACCTTTTTCTGAATTAAAATTTCATTTGTCATAGAAAATCGATTGGACAACTTTTTCTTAGTTGACTGATTGGACAACTTTTTCTTAGTTTCAAATATGAGAATATTATATTTTTCTTTTTGCACTAATTGTTACTCAAGTTCATGTGAATCACTGATTTGGAATAAGTTCAGATTTATGAAAAAATGGCTTCGATAAACACTCACTCACTTTTTCGCGTAAAGAAAACTGGGTCATTTTTGAACATTAAAAAAGGGGTTTTCGAACTTTTGTTACATCTTTGAAAATGTACGAGATATCATTCGAAAATCACATCAAAATAGCAAGCAAAAGACATTCACTTCTACTGTTTAATCTTCGGTGAAACAAATTCAACAAATAATAATTATTCAAATTAATCAAAGCAAGTATTCTGACTTTTTGTTTAATATTGATCTCCAAACTTTCTAGAAGGTCGAGTTTACAAGCTTTATTTTTTATATATAATATTTCAAACTATGTGGCCCATTAAATAATAAATGATTAGTATTAAACACTTTCATTGGTTGTTGTACAAATTTAACGCAGATTTGCTTGAGCCAGAAATTTTATATGGATGGTACTTTTGACTACTGCACGAATATTTTCTTGCAGTTGTTCACCATGCTGGCTGCCTCTGCCCAGACACACACCACACCACTGTTTTACTAATAGATTCTATTATCTATACCCCAAACCCGATAAAGTATAATCTGTAGTGGTTTACGGTAATTTATGCTACAAGCGGTCAGCGAAGTTATCGACTAGTTTTTACGCGGGAATAGTTTTAACTCAATTTGGTCTACTTATATTTTATTCGGGGAATCATATTCATTCCTCTTTCCGGATTTCTTCATAATTCAACATTATAATATGTACGATTTTGAACGAACCCTATATTTTGAGTCGAAGATGACTTTTTTCAACTGAGACTGGATATACCTTAATTCTAAGTATAGTTGAAATTAACAATAATATTTTCACTTTTACATGCAATGCATAGCAAATCTTCCACATAATAGGGAAGCCTACCCTGGAATTCTGGCAATCGGCACCCTGCGGAGGATCATGATAATTCATACCATTATCTCAAGTAGTTTAGTATCAGATTAATGCACAACAGTATTTCACAGAAATTGTGGATTCAATAATGCCCCCTTTTTTCTCGACTTGAATTTTCATATACATCATTGTTAGCAACAATGATTTTCAAATCGGAACAGCGTGTGAAATCGATGGATTTCATAACATTAGTTTACAAGATTTTTGCAAACGTTAGGAAGTTGGTTATGATGTAATTATGAATAACGAGTTCGGATCCGAAAATGTACCTCAAATAATATTGCTTTTCAAATAATGAAACAAATCAGTATTTTAACCATTGGATATAAAAATGGACTGTGTTACTTTTTATGAAAAGCGGCATCAAATCCAACATTGCCGATTAACATATGAGGTTTCCAATAACCATCCTTCCGGTGCTCAAATAATTTAAATCTTAATAAAAGCACCAGTAAAGTTCTCCGGAAAAAAGAATTTAACGTTATATAAATATTATTTGCGATTACCATGTCAAGTGAAATATATGCAGATTTTTATAACCCAACAATTCAATGTCTCTATTCAAAGGATGTTGGGTTCACCTACCTAAAGTTACTGTGTACAAATTATTTGAAAGAAAACCTCAGAATTCTCACGCTAAAGGTTTGTAGACCAGGGTTGTAATGACCATGATTTCGACCATTATTGAAAGGTAAAAGACCTGATTACATTCACCGGTTTTAGGTAAAATTCCACGTCACGCATCACATAGTAATAGGCAAATTAATGATTCGATGCATTTTGTCAATAGCATAATAGTGGAGACCGTGGCACAATGCCAGCCAAGAAGGCGATAATGAAGAAAGGGAACAATCACCGATTCTGAAATTGTACCTTTTCTAGGATCAAGTAATTAACATCATGTTGTTGATAAAAACATATATCTACAGATTGCCATACCCTAGTACTTAACGTTTTCGTAGAATGTCTCTGTATGCGAATGAAGAAGTCTGAAGCAACTGATCAAACTGCTTTTTTAACTAGAGTTTCCCGCGCAACAGTGTATATGATTATGAATCTACCGGAGGGTTAAGAGTCAATCCAGAAAAAGCGGACTTTGTACTTTTTACCAAGAAACGAAAAATAGGAACTCTTCCAGATATACGTATCTCAGGAAGACGGCTTCCGTACAAAGGTTCGACGAAACATAGACTCCAAGCTGACCTAGAACGAGCAGATTGAAAATCGCACCAAGAAGGCTATCTGCTCCTACTGGGCATACAGGAGAGCCTTCGGCAAGACGTGGGGCTTGATACCAAAAACCCTACATTGGATATATACGGCGATAATTCGCCCGACGCTAACGTACGGGTCCATCGTTTGGTGCACCGGCACCACAAGAAGCAAGTACAGAAATGAACTAGATAAAGTACAAAGACTGGCTTTCCTAGGAATGACAGGTGCTATGAGGACGACGCCTACCAGAGCTCTAGAAGTTCTGCTAGGACTGCCACCTCTGCACCTAGTCATTGAATATGAAACCTTGCGTACTGCCTACAGACTTCAAGGTACAGGATGGATTGGCACGGAGGCAGATCATGGACACTCCAATATTTGGAACAAGGCGAAGGAGGGCTGTCCAATCCTACAAATGGAAAGAGATAGCATCGCGCCGGTTCTGAATTTTAAAAAGGGACCAAAAATCATCATCCCTACGAGGGATGAATGGAAAGACGCTGCGCCTGGCAGACCCCCTATCTACGGATCAACCTGGTATACAGATGGATCAAGACTTGGGGGAATGTCCGGCGCAGGAGTATACAGGGAAGGTACAAAGAAATAAATCTCAGATCCTCTAGGCAAATACAACTACGTGTTCCAGGCCGAAGTATATGCTATACTCACCTGCGTTCAGGAAAGCCTCGACAACAGAAGTCGAGGACCTATTCTCATCCTCGGACAGCAAGGCAGCAATCATGGCGATGGGATCAAACAAGATCACATCCAAATTGTCCGAGTGTAGAAACGCCATAGACAGTTTGCAAAAAACAAGGAAAGTCAGCCTCATATGGGTACCAGGACACACAGGTGTTCCTGGGAACGAAGAGGCAGACAGAGTAGTCAAGATTATATCGGGAAAGACTCCGGTCGGACCGGAACCAATCTTGGGAATGCCCAATAGCATGGCCATCTCAAACATGGAGGGACTGCTGCAAAAGCAGTTCATCAAAACACGGCAGGAGGCGCCATGCATAAGGCAATCGTAGCTCCAAATAAAGGGGCCTTCGAAGAAACTGTCAAGAGAGATCCTGTCACTCAACAGACAGGATATCAGGACTGCGACTGGGCTCCTAACGGGACACAATCACCTGAACAGACACATGGAACTGATGGGGATCACAGATGATCCCTCATGCAGATGGTGCCTGGAAGATGACGAGACATCGTCGCACTTCCTTACTGAGTACCCCGCTATGGTGCACCAGAGGGAGATCAACCTGGGTAGCATAATTCTAAACCCAGAATATGCCAAAGAGATTCAGCTGAGGAAACTGCTGAGTTTCGCCAGAGAAATCGGCATGCCCAGTTGATTCTCAGATCACGTGGGTGTACAATGTAAAGAGGCCTACGTGCACGGGTTCTCCGGAACCAGCCCACCATGTGCACAGAAGAAGAGAAGAAAATAGGATTATGAAATCTGGCGGAAAAAATCGAAAAATGAGTGACGCTGGTAATTTTGAAAGGATTGAAGCCCATCTTTTGAGGTACATTAGTGAAGTTATATATGAAATGTTTGCATCCAACATTATGCCCAATTTGGACAATTTATTAGATACTCTAAATAATCGAAGACTGTTCAAGAACGTTGGGAACGTTGGGAAGATTCTTAAAACAGCATGGTCTCAGATATAAAATTGTTTATAGAAGGCAAGCAATAATGGAGAACACCCGGTTGATAAAACGGAGAAATGAATAAATCGAGAAAATTATGCAATATCGTGATAAATGCTATAAAATTTATTATTTGGAAGAAACGTGGTTTCACAGCCATGATTCAATTCGGAGATCTTGGACAGATAACTTTGAGAAATGTATAGCAAACGTTCCACAATAGGTGTGAACGAATTTGCATATTGCACTGTTAGCGGGTTTGTAAAAGTTCATACTTTAATAATATAAAAAGTTATCCAGCCTAGCGGGTCGAAAATTTGGAAAAAATATCATAAAACAAATTTTTTGTGATTTTCCATAAAATTTGAAAAATGGGGGTGACATAATGAAAAACAAAAAATATATTCGAAAAGGAAAGCTGATTTGACGTAAAAAAGGTTCCTTTACAAATTTTCTCAAATGTTATAGGTTAGCGTCAATTAATTATTAAAGCCAAGCAGCCTAGAGGGCGGTAAGTGGGAAATTTGTATTCGAAGCGCTGAATAATCTACTATTTCTCCACCAAAAATGGTCCAATTTCGGAAAGTAAAAATGCTCTAGAAAGGTAAAAGCCTGAGCTTTCTAGTTAACACTATAATACTACAACATGAACTTGACTTAGAAATATCCCCTAATAAGAACAAAACTTTTCGAAAATCAACCATTAATTAAATAATTTGGTGAATGTTGAAAATGCTCGATTAATATGTTATTTTGAAGATTACTATATTCATTTGCCCTACTGCGATCTTGATTGAACTTTTAACGTTTCTGAAATTCGGCTAGTTAGAAGAGTTCAGTGAAAAATTAGATAAAAGTACTCGAATCTCGACGAAGAAAGCACGCATTTCCATAAGGTAAACAGGGTTTCAAGGGAAAATAATCTACAAAAATGTTTACTTATTTATGCTTACTTTTTGTACTTATACAATAAAATACTGTAAAAATAATTGCTTCTCATTTAATTTCACCCAAGATACTTTTATTTTCAAAAAAATTATAAAAAAATAAATATGTCTAACCTCTTTTCAAGGCACTAGGAGCAATTTTTGAAAAATATTTAATGACAACTTTTTTACAAGATTTTTTTCACGTGAAACTATGGCATTTGGGAAAATAACTGTGAGAACATTTTTTACTTGAAAATAGTCGCTCTTCCCGAAAACCATTCAACCATAAAGTGGCTTATTTTCGAAATTGAGACAAAAAACTTGAAAAAAAACACCCGCTGGAGAACTTTTCAGAATATTAATCTACACATTTTTCCGAAACTATCAACAAAAAACATTTCCGTCCTAATCATTTTGAGCTCTTACTGGCAAATTGACTACAATGTGATGAAACAAATGGATGGTTAACGGAGGCGTTGTTATTATCTTAAAAAATTACAGTTTAGACCACCATCAGGGCACTGAAAGTAAACTATTTGAGTCCTGGTTTATAGAAACGCTATCACCAATAACGAAGCCAAACAGTGTAATTGTATTAGATAGCGCGTCGTATCATTCTAGACAGATAAAAAAATCCCTACTGAATATTCTAATAAGGCCACTACCCAAGCACTTTCAGAAGCAAAAGATCTATACTACACGGAACACTATACATCAAACTAATAGAACTACTGAATACAAAAATAATAACAAAATGATCAAATGCCACTTAAAAATGGTTATATCATCCCCCGTTTGCCACATTATTATGTACTAATCCTCATTGAATTATTGTGGTCTCAATTAAAACGTAATCCAGCAGGAAATCAAGAATATTAGTGCCGATAACTGGTAACACGTAATCGATCATGTCATAACAATTGAGAGTTTACAGATAATTAATGTAAATGATAGTTACCCTGAATCTGATGGTGATAGTGAATTGAAATAGAACCATTTAGTATTGGAGACATACAAACTAGAAATATTACAAAAATAGGAGAAATCGCTACGGTTTAAAATATTTTTAAACACACCAATAAACATAATATATTCTTGTATTTGGCACTGTCTCAAGTGTGGAAAAATTTCATATTTCTGTCACACATTCAGACTTGTACCGGGTTATTCACTATAAATTAACCACCCCTTATCATCGTTATTATTGCCTATAAAAAAAAGTGAAATGTAAAAGTTGTGTGGTTATGAATGTATGAATTTTGATAAAATTCTATCAAAAATACAGTAGCGTTAAGAACTCAAGAGGATACAATTTTTGGAACGAAGTTCCTTTACGCGGCTTGTGGTAGGTGTTGACTGATGGAAATCGTCACGTAAGAAAAAAGCGTTATGTCCCCTTCATGCGACTTTCTCTCTCTCTGTCTCTTTCTATTATATACGATTGACAAGCGTCTAGCCCTTGCTCATATGATTCCAAAGGTGTACGAAACCATCCGAATTGCTGTTCTGCTTGCGGGAAATTTGAAATAATACATGAGCGGTAGGATATCTATGCGAATACAAGTCGGATATTATCGTTGAGTGGTAATACATGAAGATATTTTTGTTTTTTTATATTTCTATATAGCGTGTGTTTGGATGATTATATCTTTTTTTGGACATAATTTCTTTTGTTTTTTGTATGCCGAAGTTGGATTAATGGTTTACATTGAGTATGTGGCTCGTCAAATTGATATAATATAACGAATAGTAATATCAGGAATAAAATACCTTTTACTGTGGCGGAGAAGTTTGGAAAAAGGATATATAGGTATAGTATTGCACGGTATAATGACAATTAAATGTGATATAATAGAAAACGTCAACTTTGAAAGGGAAAAATATTGAGAAAAAAGAAACACAAAATGGTGGATACATGAAATTGATGGCCACATATTCTGCTACCTCGATATGATATTAATTGATTTATTGGATCGTTTGGAATCATGGAGGGAGCATATAGCTTATTCCTTACGTGACGAACATCAACAAATATAAACAATCTAAATCTCCATATCGAATTACATTCGTAGTTGAAGAAAAAGCGTAAGGAACTTCGTTCCTGACATGGGTCCCTCGACCGTACACGATTTTTTTAAAATGGGATACCCTGTATATTATTTAACTTTTGGGTGGATCTTTTTTTCCTGATTTCAAAAATATACCATATGTCAACCCTATTTTATACCGTTTTTGAGTAATTAAACATCGAATAACTTAGAGAAGTGTTGTATTGTAAATACCTATCCTATGGAAATTAACATTTTTAAAGTAAGCTATGAAAATGAACTATATTATGTTTGTTTAGTGACATTTCTTCAAGGGAATAATCAACATGGTTTACAGTGAGGAAGAAAAACTTTTTTATTATTGAAGATAGAAAAACAAATTTGGGGGTTGTGTACTATAGTTCAATTTAAATTTTTTGACATATTTACTTGCTTTGCCGTACTTCCGGTTTGACCGGAAATGACCCCAACTTTCGATTTTTAAATGGGACATCCTATATATTTTTAATTATTTCGATCGAGAATGACATTCTAAAACCAACAACACCTCACATGTGAATCTGTGACAAATAGTGTAATTTTTATTCCAATTTTTATTTTTCGATCTAGAATGTCATGGATCGTGTAAATCGCTTCATTCTTGATCAAGTAACATGGGAATAATACGACTTTGAGGCTTATGCCTTCACAGTCGTTTCAAGCATTATTCAAAAGTCGCAAATTAGTCCAATAAAGTACTAAATTTTCAAAATGACCTCCTCCTTGATCACGGCAAAGTTCAACTTTTTCAAGTGTTGCGCGCACCACATTGATTAGCTGTTCCGCAGTGATGTTCTGGAATGCCACCCTTACTTTATACTCCAGTTCTTCACAATTAGCTGATGCTGTATTATACACCTGATTTTCAATTGTTCCCCAGAGAAAAAAATCTAGCGGTGATCTCGAATATGAAAAAGAAATAATACATTTTGAAAAAATATGACAACTTAGGAATGTACCTCGCAGGCCACTGAATAGGTCCATAAGTGCCAATCCACTTTTCTGGGAAGGTGTCATTCAGATGTTCTCTTACGACTTGAGAATTGTGAGGTGGCGCTCCATCTTGTTGAAAATAGATATCAACTTGGTTAGCCAGTGGCAAATCTTCAATTTGATTTCTAAGGAACTGTAGTAAGTTCCGCAGTAAGTTGTCCGTCGAAAATGATTGGCCCCAAAAGTTTTCCTCCGATAATACCCATCCAGCAATTGAAACCAAATCGTTCTTGAAAATTTCCTTCTTTCATCAGATATAAATTGAGACCAGTACCTTTTATTATTCCGATTGAACAGACCCAAGTTGGTGGATCGAGTTTCATCTGAATAAATAATTTTAAATGGAAAACGTACATCTTCTCTGTTTTTAGTCAAAAACCAGTTGCAATAAGTTAATCTTCGGTTGTAGTCGTTATCTTAAAGATGTTGGTGTAGTTGGTACTTGAATGATCGATAATTATATTCGTGAAGAATTCTCCAAACGGACGAATAACTTATATTACACTCAGAAACAATTTGGAGAATTGACTTTAACATAGGCCAACAAGTCTTCTTCTTTCTCTTCACTGACGATGAAGTTATTGGCATTTTCTTCTGGTTCATTTCGAATTTTCCTTTCCAGTTTTGGAAAATAATGCCGAGTGGGATGGCGACGATTAGGGAATCTCTGAGTATACATTCGAGCTGCATCAATTGCATTCTTTTTTGCTTCTCCGTAAATTAGCAACATGTCAATTTTCTCGTTTCTAGTATAATTTTCCATATCAAATTATAAACTACGCAACAAAAGTTTGCTTTTTTGAAAAATCAAGTTAACTGGAAATATTCATATTTGCGACTTTCAAATAATTCTTAAAACGTCTGTGAAGTCATAAGCCTCAAAGTAGTATTTTTTCCATGTTACTTGATCAAGAATGAAGCAATTTACACGATCCATGGCATTCTAGATCGAAAAATAAAAATTGGAATAAACATGACTTTATTTGTCAAATATTGACAAGTGAGGTGTTGTTGGATTTAGAATTTCATTCTCGATCGAAATAAGTAAAAATATATAGGATGTCCCATTTAAAAATCGAAAGTTGGGGTCATTTCCGGTCAAACCGTAAGTACAGCAAAGCAAGTAAATATGTAAAAAAATATAAATTGAACTATAATACACAACCCCACAAATTTCATTTTTCTATCTTCAATAATAAAAAAGTTATAGGGGTGAGCCACCTTAGAGAATCACCCGGTATACTTGTTATATTTAAACAACAAATATAAACCTGCAGCAAAAAGTGCATCTAGGGTGTTGTATCCAAATCGTCCAACACCGTCAGGAAATACATTCAAAAATATTTACTAAAAGGTAATCATACCTTCAGTTTCACTAGAAAAAAATCGTGTAGTTCAAGAAAAGAAAACCAGGAAGGACAGCTAGATATACTGCTTCATTTCGAAGGTAAGCCTATCCATTTTAATTCGCGAATAGACTTTTTTGAAACATTATATAATTTTTTAGAAGCTTCTGAATGTAGTTTAAAAATTGTAGCCGATCAATTAGGTAAATGTTTTTCCAAAATCTAACGTACTTTGAAAAAAACAACTACAAACCATATAAAATGTTACCCGTACAAGTTTTAACAGAGACTCATAAGAGGAAAAGGCTGGAATTTTGCCAACAGATGATTCAAAATTTGAATTAAGATCCCGATTATTTAACCAAAATATTATGGACTGATGAGTCAACCTTTTCTACGGCAGGATTTTTCAATAGGAAAAATCGAAGGTCGTAGGAAAAAAGAACAACAGAAAAAGATAGGTAGAACAAATAAAGACAGTAAGGAAAGTTGTTAGCGTTTGGTGAATAATTTTTAGAAATAAAATTGTTGGCCTATATTTTATGATTATATATTAACAGGACTTATCTATCGAAAAATACTCATCCCAGAAGCGGAAAATATCCTTCCAGAATTTTTCGGAAGCCGAGCTTGCCAGTATAATTTGGATGCAAGATGGGGCAACCCCGCATAGTGTCCTACCCGTTCAAGAATATTTGAATAATGTATTCCCAATATGGTAGGAAGTAATGGAAGTATTAAATGGCCACCTAACAGTCCGGACTTGACCCCTATGGATTCACTTTTCTGGAGATTTTTAAAAGACATTGTTAATAATAATAATAATAATAATAATATTAAACTCATTAAAGACACAATTCGACTTGAAATAGAGAATCTGAATGTTAATAATGAAGTAATTTCCAATGCACTTATAAATATAAGAAGACGTCATCAATTATGCATTGACAATAATGGTGGACACATTGAACATCTTTTATGAGTTATCATGTTAAATTTCCTTAATAAATCTTTGTTATGTCTTTATGTAAATATTTGAACTTTTTCTTTCTCACTATAAACTATTTTGATTACTCCATTGAAGAAATGTCACAAACAAACATATCTTTGACTTTCATAGGATAGGTATTTACAGTAACAACTAGTCTAAGTTATTCGACGTTTAATAATTCAAAAACGGTATGAGATAGGGGTAACATATGATATATTTTTGAATTCAGGAAAAAAAGATCATTCCAAAAATTCAATAATATACAGGGTATCCCATTGAAAAAATATTTCCAGAAATCTGCACGATACTGTATAAACTTTTCAAGTAAATTTAGTCGATTTATCTTAGTGAATTATTATGCGTTGGGATAAGCCTACCCTGGAATTTTAGCATTAGACACTTATCGGTGGTTTATAACCAGTGAGAATTCTCCGAAGGTTTTGTATTCATTAGTAGAAGGGTTATTCAGGTGTATGTCTATGTCATATCATGCATTTAATGAATAATGAAAATATAAGTTGAGGAATTTATCCCTCATGAATAACTTTTGATAATTATTTTCTCATTATACCATACAAATAATTGAGTATCCATTATCAAGAATTTCCTTGCCAGTCATAATGGAAAGATAATCTTTATTTCCAGTGAAAATAATAAAGTAATTCTTTACCAACTGATACAAAACCATTTAGAAGAGATCGATGTGAAACATTGGCCAGTTTCAGTCATTTCAGTTCATGAAACTAGTTTTATGACACTTATTTCGAAATAGTACAGTACTCTAATTCTTCGATTACTTATAAATGAAGAAACTAATTTTTAATAGCTGGCAATACGACTCGAAGTTTGATGAGTCGTGCCTGGACTGTGTGGTGAGTTGCCATTACCAAGCCTATTTGTGTGTAACAGAAAAATAGTGTTCAATTCGAAAAGTGTTAAGCAATGCCTCAAATATCAATTACTAATGCATTCAAGGGTCTAGTCAAGCAGTAACGAAATGAAAGCGTAATATTTGATATGCTACTGACGATATAGAGAAAAAGGAGAGAGGAAGAAAACGAAATTAGTTGTATAATTTGTTGGAGCCATATCCACGGCATTCGGCATTTCCTATTGTAATGATAATTTGAAAAATCGTCAGAGGCATTGATCAGGTCAGCTAAAAAGCAACTCTGGTTTGAGCATTTTCATTGGAGAAATCTTTCTTACTTCTTTTTTCTTTTTCCTGCGTCCAAAACCGGTCTGCAATAAAGGTCAGATGGTTTAACATCGATAAGCACATAACATCGCTTCACTTCAGCTACACATTACACCATGCTAATGAATTTTTGTCACAATTAAATAGTTTTTAAACCTCCATTACTGTTGTTTAGTTAAAGGTCCGTAGGATGTATAGAAGAGCTTAGAATAAGGGTGTATATAAAATATTTAACATTGATAAAGAACCCCGCATGGAATACATGGGGATTTGGTTGATAGCGGAATTCCATAAAACTCTGATATGTTGTAGATCACGATCTGTCGGTAACACTTCAAATAGACCGTAATAAAATCGTAGGATCAGTTTCAGAGAAACAGGGCGATTTTAAAAGTAGTTACAAAAACAGAAAATAAATGTATTTTATCACAAATTGGGAGTATTTCTGGTTTATTCTCGTGATTTAGATGTAATATGTTGAGCCTTTGGAAACGCAACTATTATGATCCAAAACAGTATTTAAGACGTACCAATTTATCGAACCCGATATCGGGGGGGTTGGTTGGTTGGTTGAAAATTGACGAGCCAGAGACAGGTTTGGCACTTAGCTTCCCTTGACACTGCGACCAGCTGGGGTCTATTCTATCACTCTGTCGAAGATAATATGAGAGGCTGTTTCCTCCTCTTTATCACATAGCCTACACTCCACGGTTTCCCTGCGTACTCCTATGGTGTTTAGGTGTTTTCTTAGGCCGCAAGTGTCCAGTGAACAGACCTACTATTATACGTGCCTTCGTTCTGTTCAGGTTCAGAAGGTCAGCCGTAAGGGTCCGGTTTGGGTGCCTTACCATGACTTTATTGTGTATTTGCCCGACAGTTTGATCCCAATATTGTTGGTATCTTCTTTTTATCCACTCCTCGATCAGGGTCCTGCATCGGTTTTTGCAAATCCCATGCACAGGTTCTGGCCCTGTGAATAGCGTTTCAGATGCTTGTCTAGCTAGCTGGTCCGCTTTTACGTTGCCTTCAATGCCTCTATGACCTGGCACCCACATCAAGGTTGGATCTACTGTACACACGTTCCGCTTTTAATCTTCTCGATCAAGTGATATCAATTATACGTGAACCGACAAGGATGGCTCTTGCTCTATCGAAAAATAATGAAAATGGGATTGGGTTAATGCAATCATTGAGCCTGAACACGTTTCTTGAATGTTATTAATTTCCATGTCGTTAGTTCAATAACACAAACAGTTGCACGAAAAACGAGAAGAAATACGTTAAGTGAAATGAAAAGGGAAAAGAAATCGTGTCCCGACAGGTCCGATCGTGCTACACACGTGCCAACCAAAAGGGAGAAAAGGTGGGGGATGGGCCGATCTACTTGGTCTGGAGGACACGTCACGTCTCAAATCTTCACCTATCATAATTGAGATTTTTTATAGTTTAATTTCGAGATTCGACTGAGTAATGTTGACAGTTTTGAAAGCAATACTATGATGATACAAACACATTATTTTACCATATCGGGGTCATCAGAAAAGTACTAAACATATCCTATTCCGAAGTTATTTACTTCATTCTTTCAATTGAAACCTTGAAGAACCATATGTTTTCAACTTTTAACGTTAATATGTGAAAACCCTCAAGCCATAATATGTAAAAAACCTTGAGCCAAACTTATATTTCTATAATACAAAGGTCCTACAAAAAGTAACTCTACATGTGTACCCGACTACTTGATGTGCATGTAACGAAACTTCAGACTATTTCAGGAAGCTCATTTTCTTCTTCCGCAACCTCACCAACAGCGACATCTTGAACGCATTTCAAAGTAGGTATTGGTAGTTGAAAATTTTATATTTTCCATAAAATGCCGACTGTAGCTGAGGTACCAAGTGGTACTTGCCACATGGTAGCATATTCCCACCACCCTGACACCCGACCGACATGTGCGGTAATGTCCTGTTATCTCATTTGATTTGATATCAAATCTCACGAACAACTGATATTTAGTATTGTTTCTATGCCTGGAAAATAATCTGACCATTGAGTAAAATTGAGTAAAACCATTTTCATTAAATCTCCTATCTATATCAATGCAGAATCTTCCGTCCTGGCCCTTATTGGCCTGTATATATGATGGAGACAGCCGCAACTGGAAAACTCCAAAAGTAAGATTTGCAAGGGCTACTAATTCAATTCTGGAAAAATTCATCTGATGCCCGATAAGGTTCTGCCAAATCCCGCGACGTCTGATCAAATTGTTTTGTTCCACGTGCTTTTTAATGTGGTTTCCTTCCAAAACTTTTCGACGCATCTCGTTAGCTAACTCGACTGTGGCATCCTGTATTATGATACTTATTTATCATGGCACAGACTACTGCAAAAATATCTTTTAAATGATGAATTTGAATATACGGGACACAGTCTCTTAAAAACTTTGAGATGCATTTTACGTGACCATTCCTCGACTCAATTCTCCATTTAAACCCTTATTACAATATGCCTTTCTCGTATCAATTTGTCTGCCTGACTGAAATTTTAAACAAAGACGCATGCGCGCGAGACTATTTTGTTGATTGTTTCAGGAATGAAAATGAATAGGACTGGTTCTATTTTTTCCCCTTAATCAAGGGGATTTCAAGGACGTTTGTGGAAATGTCAGGTTTGCCAACACAGTAATTATGTATTGGACTTTACATAACCAACAAATGAATGAAATTAATCACATAGATTTCGTTTTGTTCAGTATGACAGAAAAGGAGAAAAAATCTTGTGGTAAGGAAAACGTTGAAACAAATAGTCCAGGTATACTAAATTTCTTAATCATCTAAGGTAAATGTCACTTTTCCTTAGGTTTGCAGCTCTGAAATTAGTGCCTGAAACAATAACCAAAAAGGCACGTTGCCAGTTATTTGGGGAAATTTTGCTAACAAATAGCCCTGAAAATAAGAACAAAAATAGGCACGAAAAAGGCATAGTGTAATAAGGGTTTTAGTCTTGGTGATGATCTTGTAAAAATCGTACGCTATCTCTGTAACCTATATCCAGTTTAAAAATGGCGTTTTCCTAAAAGAATTCCCGTAGATTACCGATATCATTTTGGTATCCTTTTGATAAAATATGGCCGGTTTGTAGATAAAATATAACAGTCATGGAAAATCACGTGACTGCATTCGCAAACCAACTGTATAATATTGAGCCTGAAAACCCAAAAGCTATTGTTTATATCGATGCAACGTATTTTGAGATTCAGAAGAGTAATAACTTCAGAGTTTTAAGGAAATCTTTTTCCATGCATAAAAAGTACCATCTTCTCAAGACAGTCATGGTGTCGCCTCGGTTATATTTTATCTACAAACGGCCCATATTTTTGCGATTCGGCAAACAATGATGCTAATATTTTATTAAAAGAATACCAAAATGATATCGGCAATCTACGGGAATACTTTCAGAAAAACGATATTTTTATAGTGGGTATAGGTTTCAGAGATAGCGTACGATTTTTACAAGATCTCGGATTAAAAGTTGAACTTCCTGCCCATTTGGGAGCTTGTAAACAACTGCCAACAGAAGATGCCAATCATTATCAGCATTATCACCAAGACTAAGTGGATAATTGAGTCGAGGAATGGTCACGTAAAAAGCATCTAAATTTTTTTAAGAGACTGTACCTCAAATACTCAAATTCATCATTTTAAAGATATTTTTGAAATAGTCTGTGCAATGATACATGAGTATCACGGACCTATCATAACGCAGGATGCCACAGTCGAGTTAGCTAACGAGATGCTTCAAAAGGTTTTGGAAGAAAACCACGTTAAAAACCACGCGGATCAAAACAATTCGATCAGACGTCGCGGGATTTGGCAGAACCTCATCGGGCAACATATCGATTTTTCCAGACTTGAACTAGTATCCCTTATAACTCTAACTTTTGGAGTTTTCCAGTTTCGACTGTCTCTATCATATATACAGGACAATATAGACCAGGATTGACGATACTGCATTGATATAGATAGAAGATTTAATGAAAATGGTTTATTAGAGTCAGATTATTTTCCAGGCATAGAAACAATACTAAATATCAGTTGTTCGTGAAATTTGATATGGATGCAAACGAAATAACAGGACATTACTGCACATGTCGGTCGGGTGCCAGGGTGGTGGGAATGTGCTACCGTGTGGCAAGTACCACTTGGTACCTCAGCTATAGTTGGCATTTTATGGAAAATATAAAATTTTCAACTACAGATACTCCTTTGGAATGCGTTCAAGATGTCGCTGTTGGTGAGGTTGCGGAAGAAGAAAATGAGCTTCCTGAAATAGTCTAAAGTATTATTACACGCACATCAAGTAGTCGGGTACATATGTAGAGTTATTTTTGTAGGACCCGTGTATTATAAAAATATAAGTTTGGCTCAAGATTTTTCACATATTATGGCTTGAAGGTTTTCACATATTGATGTTAAAAGTTGAAAACATATAGTTCTGTAAGGTTTCTATTGGAAGAATGAAGTGAATATCTACGGGATAGGATTCTTTCAGTACTTTTCTGATGACCCCGATATGGTAAAATAATGTGTTTGTATCATAATAGTATTTTGAAAACTGTCAACATCACTCAGTCAAATCTCGAAATTGAACTATAAAAAATCTCAATTCTGATAAGTGAAGTAAACAACGTCGAATTATGATTTCTTGAGAACGTTTGTGTGATGATCCCGGTAAACTAAATACGGTTTTGCATCATAATAGTGTTGTGTTTCCAAAGGCACAACATATTACATCCAAATCACGAGAATAAACCAGAAATAATCCCAATTTCTATTTTCTGTTTTTATAACTACTTTTAAAATCACCCTGTTCCTTCGAAACTGACCATACGATTTGATTATGGTCTATTTGAAGTGTTACCGACTGTGATCTACAACATACCAGAGTTTCATTGAATTTCGCAATCAACCAAAATCCTATGTATTCCGTGCGGAGTTCTTTATATGAAAATACATACATTTTCTCATATTCTTTTATATTTTGATTTTTTGTATGGATAGTGACACAAAATGTGTACTTTTATTACAGTAACAAATTCTAAGTTGATTATTGTTTATACGTACTCATTCAGAATATAGAGGAAATTTTAGTTCCAGAGGTTTCTCATTATTTTCTAATAGTGGTACTTCACAATCAATTTTTATCTGGCGATGAATTGTCAAAAAATACACGAAACATCTGAAAAATATTCAATTACCTAATAGCGATATTAGTTTTGATATACGCGCATCCAAATCCCGAAGTCGTATCTCCTTACACCAATTTTTTCGGTATAAGTTTAATAATTATTTTTGATAGTGTTGTCAAAGCTACTGCCTATTGCTCTTACTAGTTTCAACTGAATTTTTAAACGAACAAAAAAATTATTGAATTGATAAAAAATCATTTGGTAAAAACGGTGATTTTATTGGAATTTATCCTCGAAAATATATGATATGCTATTTTGACACTGATCCTCAACGAAACAAAGAAATTATTGATTTTAAAATGAAGAGCAACAATGAAATGCATTATATTTATTGTGACAAAACTCCACTAGTCTGAAATAAAACTGCTAAGACACAACCTCATGATTTCATGACATGATGATGTGGAAATTCTGCTTTTAGTGATATGAAAATAAAAAATGACGCGTTTTATCATAACATAAAAAAGCGCCACAGCGTAAGTTTTTTATTCAATTTAGGAAATGATGCCAATTCAGGGTATAGCCTCTTCATGTAGATTTAGTTTTGTGTGATAAGTTTGATTCCAATGACGATAAGAGATATAAATACATAGACATGCAAATTTCAAGCACTGAGTTACATACACGAAACCTTGGGAAATAAATTCGAACATAAAATATATACAGATACAGGAAATTTTGCTGGGTCAAAGATGTACCAACATCTCTTTGTCTTTTTGAAAATCGGTGGACGAATACATCAACAGCACATTCCTGACAGTCCTCAACACAGAATATTTCATAGTTCAATCAAAAACAAATTGTACCAGGGACATGAGCCGTACTTTTGAAAACTTTTTTCAAACAGTGGTCGCATTAAGAAAATAAGTTGACAATATTTTTTGTTTTATAAAACACCAGTATTTTACAACTAGTATTTAGAAGTGTAGTCATTCGTGGAATGTTAGACGTATATATTTTCGTTTCGTTATGGATTTCAACTGCCAATACCAACACTAAATACACGGATCATATCTGTATCCTACAAGAGAAACTATGTTGGAAGTTGAATGTTGAATTAATGGAAAATAAATGTTGATTTTGACTTTGAAAGTTGTATGTTGAATGTCGAGAGTTGTGTGTGTTGCAAAGTGAATATTGAAATGGGATATTCCTGTAGCTTGATGGCCGAAAATAAAACATTAAGGAATAGAAAGAGATACCAACAAACATTTTTTCCCACGTTGATATCCCATAAATCATGTAGGTATAGGTTAAAAAATGATATCGTGCCACAAAACACGATTAATGCTACCATAAAAAGTATCTCACATAATCGAGGGACATATATTTCTTTACTACGAAGAACAAATTTAAAATAAATAAAAAACTACTAAAATGACATGTTTTTTTGAGGATGGTGCCAAAATATAAAGTATTCCTCCTTCAATATACTGAGAGTCACCAGCGTAATTAATAATGAACTTTCAAGTTATCTATCTACAAACGATTAACATACTAAAATACTAAATACTACAAATGAATGTACAAATCGTGTACCTACAAGCGAATAACAAGTAAAAGTTACACGTTGTAGTTAACTCTGTTTCATAAAAATACTGGTATACCTTTTCCACAGATCTCAGAGCCTCATTATAAATGCTAATCCGATACCGTTATCATGGCACATTATTAGAGGTGCGAACCTCCATAGAAATAGGGCTGAGGATTCCAGCTACGGATTTGAAAATACATAGATTATCTCCTTCATTATATTTTAATGCGCGAATTGAAATTTGTCCACGTAACTTCATAGTTATGACTAACTTGATTGATTTTTGAATTTTTATATTAAGTTTGGATTATGTTATGAACTAATTTCCTTAAAATAATCAGGACAAGCCGTCAATTAAACATATCATCTAGTCTGAAAATTTCAGTGTAACGAGTAAGTACCTGCTAGTGGTCAGTCGAGCGCTTAGCCTTATCAGCAATGAATAATAATGAATCTCTAAGTTGAACACACGTACCAACAACATATGTTACATGTTCTTCATGCGACTATATTTCATAAACAAATTACAGTAATATTTTACATAAGTGATTACAAGCGATTTCTCACCATAATATCGTGAAATTAATACGTTTTCCTCAGAAAATTTAACGAGGAATACTTGCAATATGTCATTTATAAATTCATAGGAATATTCTACATCCAAACAAAATTTGAT
Source organism: Gonioctena quinquepunctata (assembly GCA_018342105.1). Lineage (NCBI taxonomy): Eukaryota > Metazoa > Arthropoda > Insecta > Coleoptera > Chrysomelidae > Gonioctena > Gonioctena quinquepunctata. Next base: position 77,061 of record JAFIRS010002422.1, read on the forward strand.
TAAAACTTAACTCTGAGTTTGTTGAGTTAATGAAGGTGAAGAACGATTTCATGAATGATGATCACAGCTATTTTTTAATTATGTGTACATCTCGGAGAAAAACTTTCCGGGTAAAGTTGTGGACCTAATGAGGTTCTATCAAACGACTTCGATATTGAGTATGAAAACAGCCGGCATTTTGAAAATACTGTATTGTACTGTAGGTATTGATGAGAAGTATTTTTTTGCCAAATTTTGTTTCATTCGGTTGAAAAATGCGGCCTCCACTTAACAAGTTTTGTTACATCGTCTTTGAGCATGTCCTAAAAATTCAAATTTGTAATTTTTTGAAATTATTCAATATTTTGAGCTCTGTATATTTCAAAATAAAATTTTGAGATTTTTTTCAAATTGCCCTTTTTTTATTTGTCACTTTGAGCGTAATCTGTGAAAATTTCTGATGTTTATCTTGAAAAAAAAATTAAGATCTTTAATTTATTTTAGACAGAATTAAGCTTTGACGTAATTTCATATACGTTCTATTCCTATACATATTTTTCTTCACATTTAAAAGCATGAAATCTCGTAAGCTGCATTTTTCTTCCTTCAGTGAAATTTTTGTTAGCTTAATTTGATCAATTAGATCAAAAGATATAATAAATTTAGTGTAGAGCGCTCGTGGCTGCGTGTTCCTCCAGCGCTGCACTTCAGAGTCGCCGCCTCACATTTTCGCACGTTAGCAAAAAAATTCTGCAGCTTGCAGTTTTTATTAAAAAAAAATTATATACTTTTCTTATGTAAAATTTTTAATTTTTGCCAGTGGGACCATTAGTTATAAAAAAAAAAAATTAATATACAATGTAATTTGGCTACTTATTTGTTAAATAATTAATTAAGCACACACTTTACGGTTGGTAACTTTCTATATGCTGTTGCCAACATCATCACTTATGTACAGTAAAAAGTTACTACCATCCCCCAACTTCTAAAAGCTAAAATCGAATATTACTCCACTAATACACGTAGAGCGTCAGGTGAGCACTAAACTTACCGATCAACTGTTCTCTCGTGTTCTATCTCTCTCTAACATTCAAATAAGATATTTTCGATCCAATATAACGAACAACAGAAGATAAACTTATATTTCTATTTTAAACAAGAATTTTAAGCAAGAATTTTAAGCAAGAACTCATTTATGAAAATGGACATTTACTAAAAAAACGTAATATTTTCATATTTGATACAATTTACAATTATATTGACAAAGAAAAAAAAATTTACTCTGTGTATACATTGTTTGAGGTCGTAATATGAATAAATAATGATTAGGTAAGCTTTTTTTTTTTCTGTATAAACGTTATCAAAGTTTATTTAACAACAAATTTCACGGATTTTGGAGCAACAATTGTTTATTTTTTTTTTTTTTTTTTTTTTTTTAATTTTTAATGGAACCAATCAAACCTTCTTGAAGTACGAATTACTAGAAAGTGCTATTGAAAAATCCTAATATCACATTTTGAACTAGAGTTTTTGGTTTTTGAAGCATGGCATAAAAATTCAAATTTGTCATTTTTTGAATTTATTCAATATTCTTACCACTATTTAAAAAAATACAATTTGAGTTTTTTCCATTTGTACACCTTCTCAAGTGTCATTTTGGGAGTAAACTGTGGAAATTTCAGATGTTTATATTGAAAATTAAAAAAATGCCAGATTTTTTATTGATTTTATAGAAAATTCTACTTTGATGTAACTTCATATACCGGGTGACACAGGATATCGCCACCCCTGTAACTTCTGCATTCGTGATTGGATTTTTCTGAAATTTGGTACAGTTATATAAGCAACCATTTCGGATTTGATCACATTACAATCAATATGGCGGACTTCCGGTTTTTCTGGAAATGCCAGTAACTTCGTGTTTTCAAATGGAACACCCTGTATATTTTTACATATTCGAATTCAACAGGTCAAAACAAGTCCAAACCTTATGTCAAATGTAATTTTTTTAAAACAATTGAAAGAAAAATTCTTTTTTTATTTTGCCTCGTGGATAAATGAGATTTGGTCGAAGCTATTCACAATGAGTCGCAAATAACAGAAAAACTTAATTTTTTCTGAAAAATTATTTTTTGTGTCACTTACTTGTTAACCAATTCAGTCACATCACATTTTGATCAAAAATTCATTTTTTTCAAATGGAACCCCTATGGGCCACCTACCTGTCTCTCTAAAACATACATTAAGGAAAAAAATGACATGTCATTTTTGTATTTCGGTGCAGTAACAAATTGTATAAATTCAAAAATCTACAACTAGTTCGTGAGTTTCCTTGCAGTTCGAATAATTTTTCAACTTAGTAAGCTGTGGAAAACAACATTTCTGAATCGTATAACTGACAAGCGGCGCACTTTTAAAGACATTCTCCGTAAATTAATAACATATCAACCTGTTTACATCTTGTGAACCTATAATTTTGATTTTACATTTCTACTAAACTAATTTTCGAGAGTTGAGATGAAAGATAACAGCGAAACACAATTAGTTGACAAGATTCAGAAATGTTGTTTTCCACAGCTTACTAAATTGAAAAATTATTCGAACTGCAAGGAAACTCATGAACTAGTTTAGTTGTAGATTTTGGAATGTATACAATTTGTTACTGCACCGACATACAAAAATGATATGTAATTTTTTTCCTTAATGAATGTTCTAGAGAGACAGGTAGGTGGCTCATAGAGGTTTCATTTGAAAAAAAATTATTTTTGATCAAATTGTGATGTGACTGAATTGATTCATCAATAAATTACACAAAAAATAATTTTTCAGAAAAAAATAAGTTTTTATGTTATTTGAAAAAACAAAGTTACTGGCATCAGAAAAACCGGAAGTCCGCCACATTGGATTGTAATGTGATCAAATCCGAAATGGTTGCTTATATAACTGTACCAAATTTCAGAAAAATCCGTTTACGAATGCAGAAGTTACAGGGGTGGCCCGATATCCTGTGTCCCCCGGTATGTACTATTCCTATTCATATTTTTTTTCACATCTGAAGCCTCGACACCCGTTAGCTACTTTTTTCTCCTTTCATTTCCATTTTTGTTGTATGTGGGAGTTTTTGGGTCGGAGATTATGATTTCTTTCAGCTCAAAACTTACAGGGAAGAGACCTTGTAATAACGATGCTCTATTAGAAATGACTGAAAAGCAAAAACTAAAATAACTAATAAAATTAACTAGTACCTACTTTTATGAACACTTCGCGCAACAAGGTTTTTGACACCAAATAATTCAACAAAAAATAATTAAATCATTGTCAGCGATGACTTAAACTTATTTTATACGTTTTAGTACACGGCTTGAATGAAAGTTTTTCTTTAAAAAGGTTTTTTATTAGTTATTTTTATAACTCCGTTCCGTTTGATCTTGTTGACTTTTTTTGTTGTAATACATATAATTTTGTTTTGTTTGTATTTTTAATTTGATATTCTATTAGAATAAAACATGGTACTGGTACATGCCTACATTGAAAGTTAAAACAAGCGGAATAATTTTGAAATATTGCGATTGAAGTCACAAGTTGTGCAAACGAAACGTGATAGCCACCTACTAGATTTTTTTTGATTCCATGTACAGAAGATCCGTTCATGCACAAGAGTTAAAAAAATTTTTTTTAAATGAGAAATTTTGTTTCGTTAAAAAGTTCTGGTGAAAAATGGAATAGGGGCTGCATGTTCCACCCCTTTAAAAGATCACAACAAAATTAAAAAAATATTCATAGGTAGCCTGTTTATTGGTAGAACATGCTCACAAAATGCCATTTCTTCAACTCTTCAGCAATTTCAAGAAATAATAATTTTTTTTTCTGATTTTTGGAAGCGTGTAACTTTTCAAGGAAAGGCCTAAGAGCTTTTATTTACATGAAAGACCCCTCAATTTTCGACAAGGAATCGCCCCCTAAAAACTTTCGCACTTATTTGGTAACACCCTGTATGTGTCATGATGGCAAGCAAGTCACTTGTAGACCTCTGTAGATCTCTGACGTCAGGCACGATATGCGAAGCTTACGAACCTTTCCATCGAAAATGCACATGCGTGTTAAATGCCCATCAATATTTTTTAGTTTATTGGTGATTGTGTTATACATAAAGGTGGAAATATTAATATTTCGTTTTAGTAAAGCCAAATTTAGGATTTTCCATCATATTTTTTAGAGAGGTGAGGGTTATAACATATTTATGGCTTATTTAAGATAGTTGAGGATATGTCATTGTTTTGTTCTAATTCAGCGACTTTTACTGGCACATTATTTTGGAGCATCTCAAGCACACTCTTTATTCGTAATGGATATGTTGAAATGTCCAAACAGGGACAGTGTGGCAATGTGGTGATATTTTATCCTCCTGGGGCAAGAACAAGTGGCAGAGGTAATATCAGCTGATTTACTCAGTGTGATCATGAAATAATATAAAAAAGTCAAATTCTAAAAGTACCTAAACTCTACCTCTGGATTATATGTTTTATCTTTCATGCTAGCATGTATTTCTCCTCTGATAATCATCAAATCAGCATCAAATTGCAATGGTTGGATTCCAATGCATTTTCTCCTTTTTTAATTATTTTATTGTAATTTTCCAGGAACTCGTTAATGCTAGAAAGCTTTAAAACGTATATTGAAGTCATTCTAAGCTAGAATACTGAAAATAAAACAAAATATTTAAGCAAAACATACATACATAAAGTGAGTTTATACAGAAAATAAAATAAGAAATAAAATAAAGTAAAATAAGAAGTAATAATTTTCAGAGTGTTTATAGAGCTGAGTAAATTAATGTAAAAAGTAAGAAAGCTGTCAATCGAAATTTGGGATTTTATGTTGTTACCTCAAACTTCAATGATGAATACTCGAAAATTTGGTCCCCGTTATTGTTAATTGAGTAAAATATAAGCCATTGTTGACAACACTACCAATATTATGAAATCTAGTCATTCAAAGACAAAAAGAAATTAAAAAACTGCCAGTGAACACACCGTTTTCCGGTTATGAAAACAAAAATATGACGATGACTGCTATTTATATCATGTCATGTATCATCCTATCTCCTCAATTTGTCTAAATTATTCAATATGTACATATGCCTAACAACTTGTCAAGTAAAATAAAATAAAAGATAAAAGTTAACCATCTTTTATTTTACTTCTTATTTTATATTACTTCTTATTTTATTTTATTTCTGTATAAACCTGTTATGGATGTTGTGTATTTTAACTTTTTAAATTACTTTATTTTATTTCTTATTTTATTTTACTTACTGTATAAACTCACTATTACCGAACAGAAAACAAAACAATGACATAACCTCAACTCTTTCAAATAAGCCATAAATATGTTATAATCCTTACGTCTTTACAAAATATAATGGGAATTCCTAAATTTGGCCTTACTATAACAAACTATGAGTATATTTACCCTTATACATTATACATACATTATACATTATACACAATCACGAATAAACTGAAAAATAACAATTCCTTATGGGCATTTGTCATGCATTTGCATTTTCGTTGGAAAAGTTCATAAGCTCCTCCCTTTTGTGACGTCAAACTTAGGTAGTCCATCACTTTTGAGAAGACAGGTAATAAATATTTTTTGGGAATAGTTTTTTGGGAATTGGCTTTGTATTATTATCATTTATATTTCGAAATACCAGTGACGGGTGTTTTATTTCAATAATGCCATTGGGTTATAGGTTCATTATGAATTTTATTTCTCTAGGTAATCCCCGAACTTTTCCAGTTTTCAGTAACTGTGGACATGTTACGAAATATTTACGTCTCCCATTGGTTGATTGACAGCGGAACTAGACCTGTACATTCGAGCGTTTGAAACATTCAATTTCACGGCTTTAAGCCGATTAAAGAGTTTAGGGAAAAGTTATCTGTTCACGAATCTTTAATGACTATCCATTGAACTGGAATTGAACGAAGCCGCTTGCATATTGGCATCCGCATCTTGAAATCGTTTTTCTCCCCATGAAGTGAAGTGAGTATCTGATTGCCATGGCATTCGAGCCTTTTTGAGAATTCGTAAAGTGATGACTCCATGATATGATACAATGGGTATATTCGACTATATTGAATTATTCACCGTTTTATTTTTCTACCTAGAAACTAAGTTGGTTATTTATTGTTAAGCATGAAACCCTTGCGATAAACAGCCCAATTGAAATATTGTTTTTTTATATTCATCAATAAGTTTGGGAAAATAATGAAATATTTGAAAAATCATGAATAATTTGGTTCCTTTGAATATCTAGTATTTTATTATAAACAGAAACTTTATTATACATGTTTAAAAAACGTGGTGGTTGATCATTCAGAAATTCGACTTGAACTAGTAATTGAGAAACAAGTGCAAGATGTAGATCATTCAACAAAAGTAATAATCATCGATTAGCTATTAGAAGCCAATCCATTTTGAATATACAAATCATACAAGTCTAGACTTTGAAAATCATGAAACTATATTAATAAAAGTTCACTTTAATAATTCAAACTTTCATACAGTGCGCACAGATAACTTGAAAATGGCAAGAAATTATTTCTTAACTAAAAGAAATGCAAATTGAATATTTTCATATAAAGTAATTAGATTGAATCGTTGAAGTTTCTTTGTGTGTGTGACATGGGCAGATCTTTCGAAAATGGTAAGCCTCCCTTCTTATTATTTGTAGACATGGCATTTATTTTGTGAATTTGGCAATTATCATACAATACATTCCTGATGAATTTAATTATAAGATTTGATTTCTCAAGATAAATTAATTCAGTTTCCAATTAAGTAGTGTCGCATTTTGACATTTTAACTTATTATATGCTTTCAATTATAATGATAATTGACATAAGAAATATTGATTGAACTATTTTTAATTCAAGTAACTCATCGTGATAGTAAATCATGGATAATAAATATATGAAATTAATTCTGCATTTTATGAATAACCCATCGATTTTGTTATAACTGGAAATAATTTGAGAACATTCAACTACATACTCAGATCAGATCTATTCTAGTGGTTATGATTATGTTTTTATTGCGACTGTAATCTTGACGTATTTCAATTGATATTATTTTATTTTTTATACCAACATTCTATGAGTATTTTTTTTCCTCATTGAATTATGAGATATGACCAAGTACATAGATTGAACGATCCCAATCATATATTGAGAGATTTAATTGGGTAGGCCGCTCCCCATATAAATCTAGTTGTACTACGATTAGCTATACGACACTCAGTATAGAACCTCTAGAAACTTTGAATCTGCACCTTTGTACAGTCAATGGTGTAGGAATAATTATAGTTCAGCATCGACTAGAGCGAACAAAAATAAATTAAAGTAATTTCAGTCTAGATTGACATCATAAATTTGTACATGAGAAACCATAATATTCGGGTTTCCTAAGGTGTCTTTTTTGAAGTTATACAAGGGGTTTGACAATTGACTTTAAGTTGTGGGATTTTTAATTCTACAATTGTATATGTTAAAACATTCGATGTTGCAGATGTGGTGTGTTTATTCATAACACCCCGTATATAGCCGGATATAATATTTGAATCTCAGGTGTGGGGTTTCTTTTAAACAACTGTATTGGGTCATAACATTATTCCAATTCGATACTTCCCAGGTACTTTGATGTATTCGTCCACGGGAGGAAAATAGAGAAATAAAAGTAAAAGTCGAGTTGTGAAGTGAAGGAATGAAGAGAAGGTATGACAGATGGTTAAGTCGTATAAATACCTCTCCTTCAGCTCTTTTCTTTTCGAGTTCCTTCTGCTTCTCATGTTCTTCTGCAATTCTAGTCTCGATTGCCGCAAGTGACTCGCGTGTGAATGGACGGAATAGGCTGCGCTCCTCCTCAGAGAATGAGTCAGAGGCGACGGACATGTCTTCTCACGCCTAGGCCCCCACGATACCCTGAAAAAAAAACATGATGAGAAGACGTAATAACATTTGGTCGCAAAAATCATGGTCTGGTGACAGCGACTTGATATTGTTTTCAAAGTTGCTCCATTGAGTAACTCAGGATTTGTATTGAACTATGCTCTGTTCATTCAATACCCACAATGAATACAATAAAATAAGCTCTATTTTCATGAACTACAATCACAGTAATAATACAATAATGAAAATTATCACATAAATAATGAAACAGGGTGTTCTATTTGAACTTCAAATGTGCTCGCGCGATGGAAGAGGCCGCTCGCATTGGTTTGTTTTGAAATCGCGTCGCGTACATCGCTCCGTTGCTTTAAGAACAAATTGAATATTGAATAGACATATTTTTCCGAAAATTGAAAAAATTCGACAATAATGATGTTGTTTGTAATATCTAACAGAAAACAACTACTTCCTCGGCTAAAACCACGCTGGACATTGAACCACATCTGATAGATATTGTGAAGGGACCATAACTCAAAAGTAAAAATCTGAAGTTAAAATAAAAATGTTGTGGCTTTAGCCGGGAAAGTAGTTGTTTTCTTCTAGATATTACAAAAAATAACTTCATTATGGTCGTAGTTTTTTCAATTTTCAGAAAAATCATTCCATTTAATATTCAATTGAGGATTTTTTCCTTTTCAACATGAATACCTCCCAAGATGTTATCTTGAACGATGTAAGATAGTGACCAAAAATTATATTCTAGACGCAGAAATAAACAAATCACAAATTATTTACTTTTGTAAAAATAAGCTAAAAAACATTTCACTACGATTTTCACAAAAATTGGTTAACAAAACCCACGACACGTGTTTCGTTATACTATAGCTTATTCAAGTGGAAACTAAATTACAATTACTGGGGTTTGATATAAATATAGAAGCAGGTAGTCAGTTGGATTACGTGAAAATGTGAATCAGTAGTACTAGTCGCTGGTTGTTCTTGGACTGAATTCGCGACAACGTCTTCCTCTTGTTCTATCAACATGTGTCTGTCCGTGACAAAGGAATTTAAAAAATCGGCGTCTTTTAAAACTTCAGAGTTAAAGGGCCAAAAACCACTTTTCTCGAATACGTGTTGAGTATTTTTGGGAGTGAAAGCCTGAGGTATGGCCAGTGCTGATAATTTCGCTTTTTCATAAATAGTGCAAGTTTTTGATGGATTCATAGAAATCCAATCTGTTAACGCAACGTTGTAATATCTTTCGAGCGGTCCGAACACTGTTTAGTCTAAAAGCTGTAGCTTGTGGCTGGCTACAGTGTGGCGGGAAGGTCAGCATGACTATGCCGTTTGCTTTGCACAAGTCTAAAGCTCCTATTGATATGTGGCTTTCATGATTATCAAGTACAATGGCTACAGGTGAAGTCTTTAAGTGATTATTGGACGGAATATTATTCAATTTCTAGTAAACAGATTTAAAAGGGGCAAATTAATTTGGTCATTCAATAAGTATTGTGAATTCTTTTCTTTGTTAATCTCTAAGCTCTCTAGGAGATCGAGTTTTGGAGCTTTCTTTTCTACATGCAGAAGTTCAAAGTCATTAGCGAAGCAATACTTTTCAGTCAGGAAATGGTTAGCGAAAGTTTAATTAGATTTACCCTTGTTAAAACTGTTTCTATGCTCATATATGCGTTGCTTGGAAGTTCTACCTGTTTGTCCTATATAAAAACTTGGACAAGTACCACATGTTAGTTTATATACTTCAGATTTTTCAGACTTTTCAATTTGATCTTTGTTGTTTTTAATAAATTTTCCCAAAGTATGATTTGTTCTCTAAGCAATATTAATTAATATCTTTATGTCTTAAATAATTAGAAATTTTTTGGTTTGCCGAAATAAGTAATAACCCTGAAATTTGACTTTGTATTTGAATCGGTTGGATAAATTTCCTGAATTGCCTTTTTATAGAGTTTTTTCGATAGAATGCTGTCAACTAAACTTGAGTTATATACGTTATTGGTTGCAATTTGTTTAATTATATTTAATTCTTTATTGAAAGTCTCTTCTGACAGAGAAACATTCCCTAGTCTGTGGATCATACTATTATATGCGGCTACTTTGTGTTGGTAGGGGTGAGTGGAAGTACTATGTATTGTAATATCTGTATATGAATGTTTGTGGAAAATTGAAAAATCGCGTTTATTGTTTATTTTCCTTATGGTCAAATCTGAGAAGTTTATCGAGCCATTCATTTCAATTTCTTTTGTAAATTTTATTGAGCGATGAATGCCATTAATGAAGTCAAATAATGTATCTAATTGTCTCTCAGTTCCTACAAAGCAACATAAGATGTCGTCTACCTATCTATACCAATATAAGAAGTTTTTTATCAACCGGTTTTGATGAATTTTACTTTCAAGATTGTCCAAGAAAATTTCCGCAAGTAACGGACTCAATGGATTACCCATTATTAATTCTTTTTTACTAGGAGAATAAAAATTACTATTAAATTGGAAATAATTTTGTGTTGAACAAACTGTAAGTAAATCCAATATCGCATCTTTGATGATCGGATTAACATGGTTTCTATCTAGTAGGTTACCTACTAGTATGATAGTTTCATCTGGTGGTATACCCGGAAAAAGATTTTGAACATGAAAGAAATGAGTTTAGAATTTTTAGGAAGATGCACGTTCCTAATTTTATCAATTAATTCATATGAAGTTCAATTTAGGAACAAATTTACAATTACTCTTGATGAGCTCTATTAATTTTTCAGAGATTTTTACTGATGTTGCTGTAATGAAAGATACTACTGGATGGATAGGATAATTTTCATTATGAAGTTTTATAAGTTTTGGAATTTGAGGGTTTATAATAGCGCATCTTATTTTTTCATAGTCGTTAAGAACATATTGAATTGATTTTAGGATTTCTTTAACTTCTTTTTGGTAGAAACATGTAGGATCTTCTTTCAAAATATCAAAAAACCCCGAATTCAAGAACTCTGAAGTTTTTTGTGTAAGTAATCATCCTCATTAATTAAAATCACCGTTTTTCCTTTATCTGTCCGTGTAAAAACAACTTTATTTTGAATGGATTTAGTTTTAATTGTTTTGGCTGTTGAAATTTCTCTATTATGATCAACGTCAAATTTTTATTGTTCTGATTTCAATATGTTAGCTGTGATGTGTTTATTGATATTTGAATAAGAAGTAGGTACCTTTTAGTGCAATTTCTGTTTCAACACCTAGAAGATCTAGATTTTGTGTGTTAATAATTGGTTTGAGGTTGTAATTAAATCCCTTTTCTATGAGAGTTTTCTCGTACGGAGTGAAATTTGTGTCTGATAGATTGACAAATCTATTGAAAAAGTTTTTGTTCAACAATTTCAGGGTTTCCTCGAATGTTCTTGTATGTTTGTGTATTATATAATGAATCGAATTTTCTTTGTTGTTCCAAATACTTTTTATGTTTGATGGTATTAACTCGTTCTCTAGTATTATAATCTAAAACAGTGAATTCAATTTGATTTACTTTTGTAAACAAAATTTTTTTAATTTCTGTGATGTTTTCTATAAAATATAAAAATATACTTCCCGTCTTCCTTGGTGTTCATTTCAAAAGAAGGGCTTTTTCCATAATTTCAATATATTTTTTAATATAATTGTCGCAACAAAATTTTAGCCATTGTTTGATTCATTTTGTTTCATATTTTAATTTAAGCAATGATCTAAAAAACGTGATAGTTCTTCATTACAACTATAATTTATAGCCTAAATACGAAAGGAATAGAGTTGTATAAGATTTTCCATATATTCATAGACAAGTTACACAACAAAAATAATCATCACAGTTTAAAGGATTTTTTTTTCAGTTGTTTTTTATATCAATCAACTCATGGATTTCAGATCTGTTATAACCAAATATCCATATGTTTTCAGTTTGGATTCCAGAAGTTGGTAGCTGTTTATGAGTTTCAGCTCTTTGGGTAATATTATATATAATCTGGGTCCTAGAAAACCGTGTCCTCTTTGCCCTATCGTTTTATTGATTTTAGGTATGGTTACTGACCCTTTTCTATATCGCGTGTCATAATTATGATTGATTTTTAGTTGAAGATGTTTGGTTTTATGTTGGTGATGTAATAATGCTTGGTAGTATAGTTGTCTGATAAAAATTACGTTGCTCCCGGAGAATAATTTGTCGCTAGGGTATCGATAATGTTTGCCAAGGATTAGTATTTTAATATCCATTTTTGTGCAACTTGAATTTTTTCTAACTGATTATTCGTAATTCCTCTTCAGGCGATTATGCTGTGTTAAATGGGATTAGACTGAAGCAAAGTACATCATTTTTAGATGTTTCTGATTACAGAAAGTCTGGAACATTTTGAATTTTTGAGTGAGAGGCTTCTTAATTTTTTAGTGAGCATTTTCAAATGGGTATTCCATTGGAGTTAGCTATCTATGTGAATTCCTAAGTATTTTAAATCTTTTTTGGGGGATATTTCCATAGTTTTTGTCGATGTTTTTATTTGAAGGATCGTCACGGTGGGGATTGTCTTGATTTGGCTGGTGAAGGGGATGTAATGTGTTTTACTTTCGTTGATGGTGAGTAGTCTGCTTTCGAAGAATTCAGCTATCATTGTAAAATCACATTCGATTTTAGTTTTCAGGTGGTTCCATGATTCGGCTTTGTAGATGACTGCAGTATCATCCGTGAAATTGACTATATCGGCATTACTTGGTAAGTTGTATAATTCAATAATATATATGTATATATATATTGTTATGTTAGGAAATGTTGTAAAATAATTAAACTTATAATTATTATTATTATGATTAGGTATTTAAGTTATCGTCGTTAACGCTACCTTTTTACTATTATAGAATCTTATACTATGCTCTAGTCGGTGCATATGTATCAAGAGGGCAGTCCTGAAGTAGTTCTATTATCAAAAGTATGTGACCAACGAAATATCTAATGAAAATCCACAACTAAATCATGTCAAAATTCAAATTTATAGAAAACATTGAATTTAAAGTAAGATCAACTGATATATAAGTTTTGAACATCCTGTATGACAATTCACATCAACAGGAAACCCATCAATGGGATATCGAAAGAGTTTGCGTGGGAAAAGTGATGATATATGAAAGATGTGATAGCAGAAATTGTAAAAATATAATTTTATACCAATTTGTAAATAGTATGTAAGATTTAGAATTAGCTTTCATTCATAAAATCATTAGTAGTAATTAGAATAACAAATAAGTAGGTAGGAAGTGACACAAAATTAAAAAACCTTTGAGAAAATAAAAAAGATGTGTGTTGCCATGAGAGAGGATAAGAAGTTTGGAGGAGATTGAGAAAAGTTACAGAAAGGAAGCCACGTACAAAAATTTAAAAGAGATATTAATAGACAATTAAGAAAAAACTGGTTAAAAGATTCCCGAACGAGAGAAATTCCTAAAAGGCACAACTGGAAGAAATAAGTTATCAAAAATTTCCACTTACCTGGCATAGAAGAGAAATCCATGAAAGAACGCATGTAAGCTGTCATTGCAATTCCAAAAGTACGCCCACGGGGCTGGAAACATCACAGAAAAAGGAGCAACAAGGTATTCTAATCACCGAACTCACCAAAGTGCAACTTTTCGTATATTTATCCAATAACTTTGAGTGTCTGATCCACTGTTTACATTGTTTTGGCTGAACATTCATCAAAATTCCATGCTAAAGGACTGACCATAATTTTAAATATTCTTCCCATTAATAATCATCACTTATATTCATATTGCACCATTTCATATTATTGTTTCTTTTTGGTATAAGGTATTTATCGCAGAGTAGGGCAGTTTTAAGGTTTTTAGCTGAATGAAAACAACCACAACCACACTTTTCTCCCACTGAACAGCATTTCTTATCGAATCGTTAGTGCCAAGTCGGCAATACAGATCACAGAACCGACTGCTGAGATGGAGCTGACTCATGTTCATAGGAGTACCTGACTGAGCTAGGATAGGATAAAAAAAAGAGGTTCAAAAGGAGAATGGTAAGATAACAAAGGTGGAGTTTTCATTTGTTATGATAGGGATTCAGAAATTAAAATCTGTGAAATTAATCCACAAAAATGTATATAAATTTAAAATCAATAACCAACAAATCATAACAATTGGCGCCGCAACGCAAGGGCAAATAAGGGCGATAGCAATAACAGTAAAGTGGGACGATAACAATAACGTGGGGAAATAACCAACGCTGTGCGAATATATTTGAGAGCGAAATAACAAAAAGGGCGAAAATATTTGTGGGTGAAACAGCAAAATAATAATAATTAGCGATAACAGCAAAGTGGGAAAATAAGGGAAATAACAGCTATAACAACAACGAGGGCTGAATTGCCAAAAATAAGAAATAGAAGTAAATCAAAATTGAAAACAAAAATATTTTCAAAGTCAAATAATATTATACAAGGAAAATAAAAAGTTGACATTTTGGGAATTTTGCATTGACATATTTGTATAAGTGTTGAGAAAATGGATTTGAGAGATGGTAAAAAAGTTGGTTTGGAAGAAGGTGCAGAAGGTAGAGAGAGGGGTGATCAAGGACAAGGAGAGAGTAGTAATGTGAGAGGGAGTGAAATAAAAGGTGAAAAAACAGATATGGACAGTAAGATTGATAAAATGACGAATTTATGGGAAAATGAATGAAAATATGGGAAGTATGAGAAAAAAGGAATTAAAAAAAAAAAAATGATTGAACATTCAGCAAGTATAACAGATGAAATGAAAGATTCGAAAGAAACTTCAGCAAGTATGAAAAATAAATGAAAGGGCAAATAGAAAGAATGAATGATGGAATTAAAGAAAGTATGGGAAGAATGGAGGAAAGGATGGAAGATAAAATGGAAAATATGAAGAATGAAAAAAGAAAGTTTCGAAGAATATAGAGGAAGTATGGGAAAAATGGAAGAAAGTCTCAAAGAAAGTACAGAAGAAATATGTGAACGTTTGAAAATGAGCAAAATAAATTTCAAGGGATAGTTTTACAAAAATCAGACGATAGTAACGATTTATTAGAAAAAGGTGATAAACAAATACAAAATATAAAAATGAATCCTGATGACAATAATAACGAAATCATGAATAATATGAATGTGATTAATGAAAATTTTGAGATGGAAAAGGGGAGAATGAATAATATAATAACAATAATGAAAATATATGACAGAAACATGGCGAAAATGAATTTTGAGTTGAAAATGGGAACAAAAAAAAAAAATGGAAAAGAATGATATAAAAATGGCTAATAAAATGTTTGAGATGGTAGAAATAAATACAAATGATGAAATGAAAATAATGGAAAGTGAGGTTTTGGAAATACAATTGGGAAAGAATGTCAATAAATATGACTATCAAAAACAAGAAAAATTTGAAATGATGAAAAAAGAAATAGTTGAAAATATTAACATAAAATTTTAATAGAAAATTTTTGAAATGAAATACATGCTTGTAGTAATAAAACAAGCAAGATTCCATAGAAGGAGAAATAAATAGGAAAAATAAATTTAGGGAATAATAAATTGTAGGTTTAACAAATTTAATAGGTAAGTTAGGGAATGAAAAAATCAAAAAAATTAAAAAATAAAATTTGATAGATATATACCGTTTCAGAAACATTTGAAAAAAATTAAATAAGATGCAAAATAAACTCAAAGAAAAAATACATCAATGAGAGAAAATACTAGAGGAAACAAATCAACAAATAAACTGAAAATTGTAGAAAGAAAATAATAATATTGAACAACAATCAATTATACTGAGAAACATAGAATTTGATGTATTTATTGATACAGATCAGATAAAAAATAAAAACCAAAATATATTATGAAGGAAAAATATAGAAATGGATAGTAAATGATATGAATGTTGAAAAAAAATTAAAAGAAATGAAGATAAAAATATTTTGTGTATAAAAAGAATGCATGTGAGAAATGAAAGTGGAAATGATAAAAATAATAATACCAAAGAAGTATATTATAAGAAATATAATGATGATGATAATAATAATGAGGTATATTAATAATTAAAATAAAGGTATATAAATGAATATAATGAGTAATGATGTATGAATGAAGAATAGCAAAAGAGTATATGCGCAAAATAAGAGTAAATAAAGTGAGAGATTCAAATTAATAAATTATCCAATTCCATACGAATACAAAGAACAACTAAAGGAAGAGATATGAAAAATAATAAAACAGTATAATTGAAAGGAGTACCAGTAATTATAAAATCAAATGAATATTGAA
Source organism: Gonioctena quinquepunctata (assembly GCA_018342105.1). Lineage (NCBI taxonomy): Eukaryota > Metazoa > Arthropoda > Insecta > Coleoptera > Chrysomelidae > Gonioctena > Gonioctena quinquepunctata. Next base: position 93,306 of record JAFIRS010002422.1, read on the forward strand.
ATATATATATATATCAGTAGAAAGATAATCATAAAATATAAAATGTCATATATGATGATATCTTGAAAAATTTTCTCTCTTGATTTGAAGAGAAGTCCGAAGTCAGGTTTTTCTGAAACATAAGAACGTAACATTAGTAAATAATAAATTATTCTTCAAATTTTACTAGCAAGTATTAAAATATTGAATATGAATTTAGGGAATTTGTTATGTTAGGAAATGTTGTAAAATAATTAAACTTATAATTATTATTATTATGATTAGGTATTTAAGTTATCGTCGTTAATGCTATGTTGTTTTGCGATTTTTTTTACCTTTTCACTATTATAGAATCTTATACTATGCTCTAGTCGGTGCATATGTATCAAGAGGGCAGTCCTGAAGTAGTTCTATTATCAAAAGTATATGACCAACGAAATATCTAATGAAAATCCACAATTATATCATGTCAAAATTCAAATTTATAGAAAACATTGAATTTAAAGTAAGATCAACTGATATATAAGTTTTGAACATCCCGTATGACAATTCACATCAACAGGAAACCCACCAATGGGATATCGAAAGAGTTTGTGTGGGAAAAGTGATGATATATGAAAGATGTGATACCAATTTGTAAATAGTATGTAAGATTAAGAATAAGCTTTCATTCATAAAATATTAGTAGTTATTAGAATAACAAATAAGTAGGTAGGAAAAGACACAAAATTCAAAAATCTGTGAGAAAATAAAAAAGATGGGTGTTGCCATGAGAGAGGATAACAAGTTTGGAGGAGATTGAAAAAAGTTACGAAAAGGAAGCCACATACAAAAATTTAAAGAGATATTAATAGACAATTCGAGAAAAAACTGGTTAAAAGATTCACGAACGAGAGAAATTCCTAAAAGGCACAACTGGGAGAAACTAGTTATCAAAAATTTCCACTTACCTGGTATAGAAGAGAAATCCATGGAAGAACGCACGTAAGCTGTCATTGCAATTCCAAAAGTACGTCCACGGGGCTGGAAACATCACAGGAAAAGGAGCAACAAGGTATTCTAATCACCGAACTCACCAAAGTGCAACTTTTCGTATATTTATCCAATAACTTTGAGTGTCTGATCCACTGTTTACATTGTTTTGGCTGAACATTCATCAAAATTCCATGCTAAAGAACTTACCATAATTTTAAATATTCCTCCTATTAATAATCATCACTTATATTCATATTGCACCATTTCATATTATTGTTTCTCTTAGTATAATGTATTTATCGCAGAGTAGGGCAGTTTTAAGGTTTTTATCTGAATAAAACCAACCATTTGTTTATTCTCTGCAATCTAACCACACTTTTCTCCCACTGAACAGCATTTCTTATCGAATCGTTAGTGCCAAGTCGGCAATACAGATCACAGAACCGACTGCTGAGATGGAGCTGACTCATGTTCATAGGCGTACCTGACTGAGCTGGGATAGGATGAAAAAAGAGGTTTGAAAAGAGAATGGTAAGATATAGCCGGAGTTTTCATTTGTTATGATAGGGATTCAGAAATTAAAATCTGTGAAATAAATTCACAAAAATATATATGAATTTAAAATCGATAACCAACAAATCATAACAATATATATATATATATATATATATATATATATATATATACATATATATATATATATATATATACATATTATATATATATATATATAATATAAAGGTATATATATATATATATATATATATATATATATATATATATATATACATATACATATATATATACCGGGTGATTCTCCAAGTCGTTTTAAGAATTATTTGAAAGTGGCAAATTAGTCCATTGAGGTTCTAAACCTCCTTCTTGATCAGGGCAAAGTTCAACTTTTTCAATTACTGCGCGCACCACATTGATTAGCTCTTCCGCAGTGATGTTCTGGAATGCCACCCTTACTTTATACTCCAGTTCTTCACGAGTAGCTGATGCTGAGTAATACACCTGATTTTTAATTGTTCTCAAGAGAAAAAATCTAGCGGAGTAAGATCTGGTGATCTAGAATCTGAAAAAGAAATACATTATGGAAAAATATGACAACTTAAGAATGTACCTCGCAGTCCACTGAATATGTCCATAAGTGCCAATCCACTTTTCTGGGAAGGGGTCATTCAGATGTTCTCTTACGACTTGAGGATTGTGAGGTGGCGCTCCATCTTGATGAAAATAGATATCAACTTGGTTAGCCAGTGGCAAATCTCCAATGAAATCATTAATTTGATTTCTAAAGAACTGTAGATATCTTTTGTTGTCCGTCGAAAATTATTGGCCCCAAAAGTTTTCCTCCGATAATACCCATCCAGCAATTGAAACCAAATCGCTCTTGAAAATTCCCTTCTTGCATCAGATGTAAATTTGTTTGAGACCAGTACCTTTTATTATTCCGATTGAACAGACCCAAGTTGGTGAATCGAGTTTCTACTGAATTATTAATTTTAAATGGAAAACGTATATCTTCCCTGTGGTTAGTCAAACACCAGTTGCATTGAGTTAATCTTCGGTTGTGGTTGTTATCGTAAAAATGTTGGTGTAGATGGTACTTGAATGATCGATAATTATATTTGTGAAGAATTCTCCAAACGGACGAATAACTTATATCACACTCAGAAACAATTTGGCGAATTGACGCCGTACAATTCACTTCAACATAGGCCAACACGTCTACTTTTTTTTCTTCACTGACGATGAAGTTATTGGCATTTTCTTCTGGTTCATTTCGCATTTTGCTTTCCAGTTTTGGAAATTGATGCCGGAATTTTCTCGTTTCCAGTATAATTTTCCATATCAAATCATAAACTACGTAACAAATACATTTTCAAAAGTGACAGCATATTCATTAGCCTATTTGTTTAGGTAGTCCTAACAACAGCTTCAATTGTTTGTCACGAATATCTAGGATAACAGGACTTAGTGCATAAGTATACCGAATACGTATTATTTGTTATTAGGTATGATCGCTTCTTGCAATTATTCAGAAAAATAGTGAAAATGAAGTGAAAGTGTGTGGTATCAAATTATTCGTAAGAAAATGATCTGTCACAAAAAGCCGACGAACCACCCCCTTTCCCATTGAAAAAATCAAGTTAACTGGAGAAATTCATATTTGCGACTTTTAAATAATTCTTAAAACGACTGTGAAGTCATAAGCCTCAAAGTCGTATTTTCTCCATGTTACTTGATCGAGAATAAAGCGATTTACACGATCCATGGCATTCTAGATCGAAAAATAAAAATTGGAATAAAAATGACTCTATTTGTCAAATATTGACAAGTGAGGTGTTGTTGGATTTAGAATGTCATTCTCGATCGAAATAAGTGAAAATATATAGGATGTCCCATTTAAAAATCGAAAGTTGGTGTCACTTCCGGTCAAATCAGAAGTACGGCAAAGCAAGTAAATGTGCCAAAAAATTTATGTTGAACTATAATACACAACCCTCCGAATTTCGTTTCTATATCTTCAATAATAAAAAAGTTATAGGAGTGAGTTACCTTAGAGAATCATATATATATATATTATATATATATATATATATATATATATATAATATATATATATATATATATATATATATATATATATATATTATTAATAGTAACGGCCCAGTATTGTTTCCTGTGGTACTCCATATTCTTCAAAGTGGGTGAGTTCTTTGTTCACCTTCACACATAGCTGCCTCTTTGATAATCTTTCATTAGATTAAGATTAGTGTCCCCGAAGCCGATTCTTTCAAGCGTATCTATTAAAACTTCATGACTCACCGTATTGAATGCTTTAGTCAGGTCGAAAAGATACAGATCGCAGGATTTTTTTGGTCAATTGCGGAGAGATTTTGTTGGTTGGTATGATATTGCATCTTGTGTCGATCTAGCTTCTCTGAATCCATACTGTTTCTCTGAGAGAATATTATATTTGTTTAAATAATTTGTTATTCTTTTTTGAAAGACCTTCGATAAAGACCTTTTTTGAAAGACCTTCGATAATAAAGGATTCGGGCATGTTTTATCACCTGTTTTGAAAATGGGTAGCACTATGGCTTTTTTCAATAGGGCCGGAAAACATCCTTGGGTTAGGCATTGATTTATTATATATGTGAGGGGTTCGTTTATGAAGGCGACAATTTCTTTGAGTGTTTCGGCCGTTAGATTGTCATTACCTGGAGACTTGTGGTTTTTTAATTCCATGATGGTTCAAGTGACTTCTTCATTTGTTGTTGTGAGTATAGCAATAGAATTGGTTCTATTCTGTTGGGTTCTTTGTTTTTTTATTTTTTCCGCTAGGATTTTTCCGATTGTGGTGGAATACTCTGTCAACACTGTTGCAATATTTGTTGCATCAGAGTAATTTTCGTCTTTGGTGTTTTTTATTGATGTAATGTTCTGTGTCTTCACATGTCCCCTTTGTAGTTCGTTAATCGTGTTCCATATCTGTTTCGGATAACTTTTGTTTATTCAATTTTTTTATAAGAGTCGGCATTGGCACTTTCTATTAAATTTCTTAGGCGTTTGTTAAACTCATTGAATTATCTTTTTGCGTTCCCTTGGTTATCCAGCATTTTCTTTTTATTTGATTTCTTTTATTTTAATTTTTTTATTTTTGATTTAGCTTTTTGATAATTTTTGTTGTTGCAACGTTCCTAACATTTGTTGAGTATGTCTCTATCCAATTCTTTTTTTCCAGTTGCTTGCGTAGTCCTGTGTAGTTGATAAGGATTTTGTAACTATTTTCATTGATTACTTCTTCTCATGCTCTACTGGCAATTTTACTTTTAGTCATACTGGCTAATGGTAAGTGAAAATCGAAAACCAGATGGGTCAAACGATTCGATGGGTAATTTAGTTTGTACGAAAATGTGGTCGAGGCAAGTTTTCATCCTGGTTGGTGAGGTTATGCTTGGTAAATATTCGTATTCTCCCATGACATTTAGATATTCTTCTCTATATCCGGTATCTTAAATCAAGCCTATGTTTATGTCACCAACTATGAGACTGATATCAATATTGAATTCTAATGGGCAGAGGGATGGGGATGTTAAGTGTAATTGTATCGTTTTTATTTGACCTGAAAATTGAATTTCATAAGTAAAATTGATGTTATTTTTTTATAATTAGTTATAATCTCCCTTTTTAATTATGTTCGATATTGTTTCATCCAGAATATTGAAGGTTTCCGTTAGAATTATTCAATCAATATTTTTTATATATTGGTCAATAAAGATCTGAAATTCTTCATTTTTTTTTTAAGCTTCTTACTTTTGTTTTGCTAAAGTTTCGGTTCCCAGAAAATTTTTAAGTTCAAGTTTTTCAATTATTTTATTTCTGAATTGTGGTGGTTTGAAGTTTCGCAAGTATTCATTCATTTGTTGTGTTAAGTAGTTTAGTAATGAATTTTAAGTAACATATAATATAAAACCTGACAAATTTGTCCAGATTCCACTTGATTTCACAGGAAGAATGCATTGAGAATGTTAAGAAAAAAATAATCATAGATTAATATATGAATAATAGTAACAATATAAAATCCTTATGATTTGAGTGATCGAGTTTTGGGTCTGTCTTGGGCTTTGGTTGATAATTTTCGCAGTTGAAGTGGTTTTGGAGTACACTTTTCCTCCCTTTCAAATGTCTCGTCTCGATTAATTTCTTCGGTGGGGGCTGGTGAGATGTTAGCAGTAGTAGTAGTAATTAGAAGTTATCCAGAGTGAACAGCAGATATATTATAATTTAGTACTAATTTCTATAATGTATTTTTCAAAATCGAAGTTTCGATGAATATATACTCTAAGAAGTATTTTGGCAGAAAACACAAATTCTGCCAAAGTTATCATCTGTGTTTGGATCTCAAGAGTCTCGGGAACAGTGATGTTTTTAAATTTTTGTTCAAAAGCAGATATAGTTTGTTTTGTTATTATTGAGTATTAGTTTATAAAGCCTGACCTCTACAATACAGTACCTAGTAAAGAAAGTCAGTTGATATATAAGATCAATTTTCAAATGAAAGAAAGCAAGATCTAATAATAGCCTTCAGGGCATCACATCCGGAAGATATTAACGAATAACCACAGCGGTAATGACTTATTAAAAACAGCCATGAATTTGATGAAGCGCTGACACCTCAAATAAATTATTAATTAATATAATACTACCAGAAGACGATAAATGAATCATTGCGAGGCAGATCATGAATCAACCGTTTTGTTGTTTTGAAACTGACCATAGGATAATCATTCCAGAAAGCCATTAATGAACTTTTATTCGACACGATCGACTATTAAATTTAATGTACGCATACAAATAGGGATGAAACGACAAGATCATGAAAATGATATACGTAATTGTTTTGTGAACTTCTTGATCTCCCAAGGCGTATTAAGAGGGAGTTTTTGATATAAAAGAGGAAATTATAAACAAGAGAACACCAATGAGTTGCCAGTGATAATTCGAAATATCCTATGTACGCGATTAGATATCGTTAAATATATAACTAATAACCATATAAAAATTATTAGTAAGCAGAATTTTCTCCAGAATTCAGTGTTGAAAACTGAGTAATAATCCATAAATAAATGAACGCGATCCTGGGATCATGTGCTAAATCATGAACAAAAATAATAAGAAACTAATTTAATTAAAATACAAGTCAACCCATAGAATCAGTAATGCTAGATGAACATTAACTTCAACGAGACATCTGAAGTTTTAAATAAAGTCCTACGTAATTACCAGTGCGGTTAATAACATTCTAAATTACATTCAACAATTAATGTCAAAACGACTGATAGACAGATTCCAACATAGTCACAGGAACGACGTAAGGTAAGAAGGTTATTGAAAATTATCTGGCAGTTAATCTTTAGTGACTAAGTTTCAAGTATCTAGATGATTGCATGAATATTGATTTCTTCATTCCATCGGTGAATCATATTGTTTGTTTTTTTTGGCTTATGAATATACCTTATGTAGACTTATCAATGCGTTTTTATATTTTATTTTCATTCTAATTATTCGGAATTATTTGAGAGATTAGGAGAGTACGCAAATTTGACAATTCATGCATACATTTGAAACGTATACAGGGTGGAGACTAAATTGTCCGCTCAATTTGGTTTTAAGTTATATTTTCCAAGGGAAATATAACCCTCTGTATAGTTCACTCTATAACTTACTATTACAGCTTGGTAAGGACAAAAAAGTGCACACAAATTTATTCATGGTATACCAGTCTTGTGCTTATTCTAGAGTTTCGTCAGAAATGTCCAAAATATTGTTCAATGACCCTCCTACAGTGAATATGATTGTGTCATCCGAAAAAATTCCAAATGTATATTTTTATTACATACAATGTCTTGTGGTAAATCATTTATATGAAATACAAATAATAAGGGTCCTATGATGCTGCCTTGTGGAACACCTATCGACCTTTGTCTTGAATATTTTTAATTTGGTATGGTTTTGTGTCTGGAGCAAATCCAGAGATGAAAATCCAGTTGTATTTCTCTTGTTCAGCCATGTCCAGTTCTGATTCATCTTCCGTGGTGCCTATTTCGGAAGTTGGTCGTGTTGGCTGTTTGCGTAACTCTTTTTGTATATATAAGTGTGTACCCATTTCGGTCATCCTCAATATTTTCATTGTGGTTGTTTACCCCTATTTCATTTATATCACAGCTTTCATATTGGATCGATTTGCGGATGTAAACTGGTCGTGTAACCATCCGAATCCTGCGATCGCTAATGGTCGATCGGTCATAAAATCTCCAACGAATATCCAACAGTTCTATGTTAGGTGGCACGTGTACGTCTTAACTCTCCTGAGAGGTCAGAAACCAGTCAATTGAATATGTAGGTAGCATATTTGAAAAAAAAGGAATATGGTTATATCTTCCAAAAACCCTCTATACTTCCAACTCCAAATACATTTTGAAAAAGCTTCCAACTGAGTTTCGCTAAGAATAATTCCCTGTCTAATTAGAGATGGAAGAAACCGCGACACAGAAAATGCTATTATGGCATCAGACGTAAACCAAGTTTCAAAAGAGCTAATTAATGAATCTAAATAAGCCATAAATATACAAATCTTGGAATATTCTTCGGCTGAGTTTTCCTGAATGTTTTATGAGTTAATTTAACGTGGAACTCTCCGCTGACTTTTAATTTCTACTTCAGGTTCGATGGCATATTCTGTATAATTTAAAAATATATGGAAGATATAATTTGAATCTTTTTCTCATTTCCAAACATGGTGATTCGTGTGTCAATTGAATCTTTCGAATGAATAAAAACTCCCTGTAGTTTGTTTGCAACTGGCAATAGAGAATACATTGGAGAGGATACAAAGCATAATATTTGTTGAGCTCTACACTTTGTTTTGGAGAAGAAAATGTTCATCTGTTGTTAAATTTTATAAACCTGTTGGATATAAAATTGGAGGGGAAATCAATTATCAACAAAACGTTGTAGATAATGCTGGATTACGAGAAGTCGAAAAGTTAACGAAAACATCTTTATAATGGACAAAACCTTAAAAATGCCAATGAGTAATGGCATTGTTTAATGAGAAATAATATTCTCTATAAACAATGGTAATGGTGATCATACTTTTCGAAGTTGCTGTGCTGCTAAAAAAGTCTTGTTTTTCCGTAACGGCAAATGTAATAGTAACTATCTGAAATGGAATTAATAGTATATACAATTTTTGTTTTTGCGGTCAAAAACGTTACTGTAAAGGAGCCTACAGGCGTACCAATTTATCGATATCGGGGGGCCCACGTCGGGACTCGAAATCATGACGTGTGTAGGCTCGTCGGCCGTCTAAATAATTGCGTTCCCGATAACGGTTCATCGGGTGGCCCGGAACTCCCGACTAAATAGATCGGCCCGATTTCCCACCGTTTATCCCTTTTGGTTGGCACGTGTGTAGCACGATCGGACCTGTCGGGACACGATTTCCTTTTCCTCTTCATTTCACTTAACTTATTTCTTCTCGTTTTTCGTGCCACTGTTTGTGTTATTGAGCTAACGACATGGAAATTAATGACATTCAAGAAACGCGTTTAAGGTCAATAAGTGATAATAGTGCAATTATTGCCTTAATTGAATATTGGAAAAAACATGAGTGCCTTTGGGACCCATTCGCTGTTAGAGCAATCCCAATTCTTTTCTTTTTCGACAGAGTAGGAGCCATCCTCGCCGGTTCACGTATGACTAGTAAAGGGGCATACAGACGTATCAATTTATCGGACGCGATATCGGGGAGCCAACGTCGGGACTCATTGGATCGACTGTACACACGTTCCGATTTTAATCTTGCCGATCAAGTGCTATCAGTTACTAGTACGTGAACCGGCGAGGATGGCTCCTGCTCTGTCGAAAATGACAAGAATTGCTCTAACAGCGATTGGGTCCCAAAGGCACTTAAGTTGTTTACAATATTCAATTAATGCAATAATTGCACTATTATCACTTATTGAGCTTAAACAAATTCCATTAATGTCATTAATTTCCATGCCGTTAGATCAATAACACAAACAGTTGCACGAAAATGAGAAGAAATAAGTTAAGTGAAATGAAGAGGGAAATAAAATCGTGCTACACACGTGCCAACCAAAAGCGAGAAAAGGTGAGGGATCGGGCCGATCTACTTGGTCGGGATGTCCGGGCCACCCAACAACCCGATATCGGGAACGCAATTATTTAATCGGCCGACGAGCCTACACACGTCATGATTTCGAGTCCCGACGTGGGCCCCCCAATATCGGGGCCGATAAATTGGTACGTTTGTAGGCCCCTTGAAACAATCGATCCAGTCAGTCTCGACGTCGGCCCACCGTTATCGGGTACGATAAATTGGTATTTCTGTAGGCCCCTTAAATGACAGTTCCTTCTTCTCTAACGGCAAAACAACTGATATTCTGAATGGGAAAAAATTTGTTATAAGAAAACAACCAATTATGATACGGTTTTTTTATTTGTTTATCATATTGCCAGATAAACATATATGATTCAAAATTTTATAAGTTATAAGGACGATTGAATAAACTAACGCAAAGCAATAGAGAATTAAATCAAGTTGTAAAGCATTCAATGTTATGTATTCAATATAGGAGTTTTGCTCGCAATTAATTTCGTAGTATATGTTTATTTGCTGTGGAATTTGATTGCCCGATACTAGACGAATTGTCAGTTGAGAAGCCAAAACACTCTGACTTCAGCAGTGGAACTGAGAAATTTATTTGGTCGAATGCTTTCTGGAAATAGTTATAGACTACGTCAACCTAGCCCCGTTTATCAAGAAATTCGGTAACGAATAGGGAAATAACAAGTTAGATTGATGACACATGATCGGTTGTTCATGAAACCGTACTAATTCATCATTATTAATCCTCTAGTCGAAACATGAATTGTATCATAAATAATAAGGATTTTGCAAATGTATTTAAATTATGTTGAAAAATAAAAATGAAATTTGCTGGTGATATATTTGTGAAGAAAAAGGAAACATTTTGAAATATAATTTTCCACTGAAAATCAAATTCAAAGTATAAGAAGTTAGAGGGGAGGTTGTCAAACAATCGATCATCAGTGCGATACCCAATGTAGGCGAGGACGAGTGTAGCCAAATGAGGAAGTCTGTTGACTTGAGTGTGTGGTGATCTCTATAAAGTGGAGCAAATCAAGTGCGGATTGAATCACTCAACTTTATCCGAGCCTGAGACATCGTACGCTTTCTTAAAATAGCTACTGTTGGATTCTATTCTTGGTATTTTCCTTTTTCTTCTCCATTCTTGTGGCCATGACATAATTTTTTTTATACTTTGTTATTCTCATAGGGCAGGTCGTGATTAATGTTCACCCATCCAAACGAAAGATAAACATTTCTATTTTATTGATCAATGAAAATTGTCAATTATGGTCTGTCATCGAGAACTAACTTGCCTAACTTTGTATGCGCACAGACACAGACAACAATAATGTGATTTTTATTGTATACAGTATTTTGATATATCTCAGGGTGTTTTGTTTTATTATAGCACCTGATTGTTTGCTTCAATTTTCATGTATTTAACTATATATTTGTTCAAATCGTGGATTACAAGGAAGCCTGCGAGGAGCCCCAATTTACCGATATATAAAATAATTAATGAGAAACCTTTTTAAAGACAATCTTTCATTTAAGCCGTGTACTAAAACGTATAAAATGAGTTTACGTCATCGCTGACAACGATTTAATTATTTTTTGTTGAATTATTTGGTTTCAAAAGCTTGTCACGCGAAGTGTTCATTGGTTGGTAAGTAAGAACTTGCCAAAGTATTTAATTTTTACAAAGTATTCAAAAAAGTAGGTACCAATTAATTTCATTGGACAATGATTGGTTGGTAAGTAACAACTTGTCGAAGTATCAATTTTATTACAATTCGCGAGACAAGCTTTTTGAAACCAAATAATTCAACAAAAAATAATTTAATCATTGTCAGCGATGAATTAAACTTATTTTATACGTTTTAATATACGGCTTGAATAAAAGCTTGTCTTTAAAAAAGTTTTTTATTGGTTATTTTACTTTTTGCTTTTTAGTTAGTTCGCCTTGATCTGTTTATTTCTAATAGAGCATCGTTATTACAAGGTCACTTCCCTGTATGTTCTGAGCTGAAAGAAATCATGATCTCCGACCCCAAAAACTACCACACACCAATTTTGTATAAAATCTGACCATAATCCCAAAACTCGTCCGCCATCCATAAGGCGCCATCTTGAATTTATAGATTTCGACAGAAACTTCATAATATCCGACCGCGAAAACCCCCGCATACCAATTTTTAATCGAATCTGACTATAATCACAAAACTCGTCGGCCGTCTTGGAGCCGCCATTTTGAATTCATGAATTTTGATGAAAAATTCATAATCTCCAACCCCGAAAATCCCCACATACCAATTTTGAATCAAATCGGACCATGATTAAAAATCTCGCCATCTTGCATTATCACTGGAATCATGAACACCTGCCAAATTTCAAATTAATTGGACGACTAGAAGTCGATCAAAATTCACAAGATTTGACCCAAACTAACAAACGAACGAACGAACTAACTAACAAGTGAAACTGAATAAAAGCTTGTAGATAAAAAAACCTTTTTGAAGACAATATTTTATTCAAATGCACTAAAAAGTGAAAAATATTTGCTTGGTATGTGTGACGTAGGTTATTACGTGAGTTATAGGTTCAAAAGTTTGTCGCTTTGGTACTCGAACTGAAACTTTGCGCGACAAGCTTTTGAATCTATAACTCACGGAATAACCTACGTACACATCCAAAGCAATTATTTTTAACTTTTCAGTGCATTTAAATATAAGCTTGTCTTTAAAGAAGTTTTTTAATAATTATTTTATTTTGTGCTTTTTAGTACTTAAGTACGCCTTTATCTATGCATTTTTGTTGAAGCATCGTTATTATGAGGCCTATTTTCCCTGTAAGTTTTGAGCTATCTAGTCCTTCAATGAGGAGACCATTTAAAGATTAACTCATCCGCCATCTTGGAGTTGACATCTTCAATTCATGAATTTTAACTGAAAATCAATAATCTTCGACTAAATTCATAATCTCCGACCTCGACATACCAATTTTGAATCGAATCGGGCCATAATCACAGAACTCGTCCGCCATCTTGAATTTCTGAATATCGATGAAAATGCATGATCTCCGACCCTGAAAACACCGACATACCAATTTTGAATCGAATCGGACCATAAAGCTGAATCTCGTCCGCCATCTTGAAGCGCCATTTTGTTTTTTTCTCTCACAAAAATTCCATGAGTCGCCATTTTAATTTCATAAATTCATAATCTTCGACTCCGAAAACCCCCACATACAAATTCTGAATAGAATCGGACCATAATCACAAAACTTCTGCGCCATTTTGGAGCCGCCATCTTGAATTTATAAATTTTGTAAAAAAATTCATAATCTCCAACCCCGAAAACCCCCACATACGAATCGAATCGTACCATAATCACAAAACTCGTCCGCAATCTTGGAGCCGCCATTTTGTTTTTTTTCTCTAAAAAAAAAAAATTAAAATGCATTGTCACTGGAATTACGACACCTGGCGAATTTCAGCTCAATCGGATGTCGGCAAGTGCTCCAAAAATGGAGTACAAATTTTGAACCGGAAAGAATGACAGAATGACATACGAACGAAGCAAGTTAAATGAAAGCTTGCAAAAAAAGTAAACCATCAATATGGTGAAAACATCCGAAATTCATTTTATAGTTGCAGCCTCTCAATATTATCGCTTTATTTCATACATCGATTATTTCAATGTGCGCTGAATTGTTGTCAAATGTGATATTATATATTTCGCAAATAAAAACGTACAGGCTGCTCCAAAAAATCAGAATGTGATATCTCGAAACTGCCAATTTTTTTCAAAATGGAATGTCCATTTGTTGTCATAGGAAAATAATGTGAGAATGTGTGAACATTCCCCATCAACTAGATTCTACTGGAGTTTTATCTGTATAATCTGAAGGGAAAACATATCAAACAATAGAATTATTAATCAAGAACTCATGTGTTACACTCGAATCGTCGTGAACAATGGAAAATGTTTGTTGCACTTCTGAGCTGTGCTGGTGTTATATTCATATTCTTTATTGTCTGTGGATCAGCATTCTTTACGCGACATCTAATTGAAGAACACCAGGAGTTCTTTCCATAAAAAATCACCATATGGGAATTATGTTGGCCAAGATTGGGATCTATATAATTTTGACGGGCCCCCACGTATGTTAGTACTGAAATGAGTATTTGATAGAGGTCAATCCCAATTCTTTACAAATATCCCACCATTAATATTCTCGTCGTGAAACTGGATGGGACCACTGCTTCATCTTCAGCTACCCTGGGAATGCCTATTAAGAGACAACATAGGAATTCTTAATAATCCAATAATGGGGGTTGTGTCTATTGATTGAAGCATCCTCCGTCATTCCAGATCAACCCCCCTCTGTTCATCACCGACCCCAAAATGCTGGACAAACTGGTATGAATATGATCCTCCATATAGATCCACATTATTTTCGTAACTCTCACGGCATCTTTCAATGAACCTCCGAATGAGCACGGAAATATTCCTGAAACTCTTATTTCATTGTCTTCATTATTTTTCCAATTATGTTCCATTATTTCAGCAATTATTCAATAAATAAGATAGAACGTCATTTGGAAGACGCATTTAGTGTAATTTTCCCTACTGTAGATGAGTTGATATACTGTCGGGGGTTTCAATATTAATCTTCTGGAAATGAATTCTGGAAATGTTGAAAACTTCAATTTCTGTTGGAATCCTTCAATTTATTTCAAGTTGTGGACAGTCCTACTAGAATCACAGAAACAACATCCACGCTGAAACATGTACAGAGCATAAACAGCAGTACCCCCTTTCCTCTGTATGGAAAAAAGTTGAGAAAATAACAGGAATAAAAACACATCACGGAATAAACGCAATAGAAAAAATGGCACCATTATCACCAATAAAGAAGACATCGCGGAAGAGATGGCGGAATATTACAAACATAATTCAACAAATAAAAACTACGATAAGAACTTTCTAACCCACAAACTTATTCAAGAAGCTACACCAATTGCGATACAGAACAACCAAGATCCAATTAACAAACCTATCAGCGCCTCAGAATTCTCAGAAGCATTACAATTACTCAAGGACACTGCCCCCGGACCTGATGATATTCCCGCATCCTCTTTGAAAAATATGCCTTGGGTAGCAGAAACCCTTCTCCTACAAATTCTCAACACAATCTGGACCAAACAGAAATTTCCACAAATTTGGGGACAGGGAATCGTTATCCCTATTCTGAAACCAAACAAACCAACGACTCAACCACAATCCTACAGACCCATTTCACTGACATGTACTATGTGCAAACTATTAGAAAAAATTATAAACAGAAGGTTCATTTGGACACTCGAAAACAGAAATCAGATCATACCAGAGCAATTGGGATTCAGGCCACATAGATCAACACACGACAATATAATAGATCTAGAGAGCCAAATACATGAAGCGTTCGCCAACGGTCAGAAGTGCATGGCCATTTATTTCGACATCAATAACGCTTTCGAAACCGCATGGCGTCACCTTATCCTAGTCAGACTACAAGAATGGGGATATCAGGGTAACATTCTAGCCTTCATAAGGAATTTTATGAGTCACAGGAAGTTTCAAGTCCGAGCTGCCACAGAAATATTTTCAGGACATAAAGAACAAGAGAATGGCACACCACAAGGATCAGTCATAAGCCCAAAACTCTTTCTGATAGCACTAAATGACGTAATTCAATCTATGAAAAAACCTGTGCAAGCAAGAATCTACGCAGATGATTCGATAATATTCGCGAAAGGAAAGAGCATAGAAAACCTAACAAAGACCCTACAGGAACAAATAAACTCGCTGGAAACATGGTCTAAATCTTCGGGCTTTAGCTTTTCCCCTGATAAAACAAAATGCATAATATTCTCAAAAAAGATAGCAGTAAATCCACCTACACTCACTCTTTACAACAAGAACCTGACATTCACCACCGGAATCACATTTTTGTGAATGGTATTTGATCAACAACTCAATTGGAACTCACACGTCAAGCAACTCACTCTCTCGTGTCGAAAGAGACTCAACCTTCTGAGATACCTAGCGCATAAACAATGGGGAGCAGACGGATCGACCCTAGTCACCCTGTATAGAGCTCTAATACGCTCTAAAATTGATTATGGCTGTGTAGCATATGCCTCGGCCAAACCAGCAATACTGAAGACGTTAGATACCATCCACAATTCAGCTCTACGCATTATTCTAGGAGAATACAGGACCACTCCGATTGAAAGTTTGACATGTGAAGTTGGCGAACCACCTCTAGAACACCGAAGGAAACAACTAAGCCTATCCTACGCCGCCAGAATAACTCCGGTCAACAACATACCAACATACAAAAACACAATCACGAGGCGATTTCTCTCGGCAAACGAGCGACCAAGGACTGATCCACCTTTCTATGAGAGAATTCGAAGATATCTAAGTTCACTCCAAATCCATGAATTTCCCCCCCTATATCCCATGAATATAGATACTCCCCCTCCCTGGATGACAAATCAACCAACCATAAACACCAACCTCTGCGAATTTGATAAGAAATAAACAAACACGCAAATCATCATACAAAACTTCCGAAAAATCATCAACCAATATCACGATTTCATGGAAATATATAGAGATTCCTCCAAAACGAACCACGGAGTAGAAGCCGCAGTGATAACACCTTTTACAACATCAACATATAAACTTCCGGAATATACAACAATTCTCACGGGTGAATTCTTTGCGATCCTCCAGGCAGCACGTTTCGCAAACTCATGTAATAATAACAATAAATTTATAATTATATCAGACTCCCTAAGTTCACTACAACTATTACGTCGCACGTATGTCTCCCACCCGATAGGCAGTTTAATCAAAAGGGAATTCCACAACATCCAAATATCAGATAAACAAGTGGTACTTCTCTGGGTCCCGTCACACATAGGAATCGCTGGAAATGAAACAGCTGACGCGAGTTCACGAGAAGCAATTTATAATGCGAACCAGGTAGCATCAAAGTTCACACCTTCGATAGATATGAAATCATATTCCAAAAACAAGCTACTGGACATCTGGAATACCCAGTGGCAAACCTCACATTCAAAACTCCGAGAAATCAAACTAAACGTTGGACCATGGCAAAACACATTGATGAACAGAAGAGAACAAGTGTTAATGACTCGACTACGCTTAGGACACACAAGACTCACCCATGAATTCTTGATATCTGGTCAAAATGAACCATTATGTGATATTTGTGAAGTTCGGTTATCAGTGAAACATATTATAGTGCAATGTCCCATGTTACAGATACAAAGAGACACGTTTCATATATCCCATGACTTTAAGGAAATGTTAGATTATAGTAATAGTAGCAATATCATAATGTTCTTAAATAACTTGAATCTTGGCAACAAACTATGACCGTAATTCATCAACTCCACCGCTAATGACCCAAAGGGTTGAAGCGGTTATTCTTTAAATGAAAAAAAAAACACGCTGTCATATGTTATAATCATAAATGGAAAATATGTTGTAGATAAATGTGTCATAGATTCAAATGGGATATCTGATCATATGCTTGTATTCTACAAGCTGAATGTCAGTGATGTCGAGCACACTCCTCGATTTCATACTTACAGAAATTTCAAATACTTCAATGATGAACTCTTTCAGAAATATCTTTTCAACAGAATTTTCGATCAAGAAAATATTGATGAAAAAGTTTAGTGAATTGTTTACCAAATCTGTTCGCTAGACATGCACCCGTTGTTACCTTTATAGTTACTGAGCCTGGAGGTCCATGGCTAACAAATACAATAAAAGAAAGATAACAAGAAATAATACCCTGAAAAAATACAGGAAAAATAATCTTCTATATAAATGAAAATCAATTCCTCTGTTCGTTGGTGAGCGCTGGACCGATTTGGCATTTTTTTTTAATGTTCGTAATGGTCCGATGAAGGTTTTCAGGAAAAGAAAAATTGGAAAAGTTGCCCGGAAAATTGAAAAATTCTAGAAAAGTGCGTTTTCCTATGGGATTTCTGTATGAAAGTGTTTTTTTATGGAGAAGGTTCATATGCTACCCATTTCACTTCAAATTACCACTAGATGGCGCTACAGCGGAAACGGGATAACGGGAAACGGGCAAAGTCACAGGCATAACCTAGATGTGACAACACAAAGGAAAACATGGAAAAAAACAAATTCACAAAACGATCTCAAACAATTTTATAGAAATCTGGACAGGACAACGTTTGTCGTGTCAACTAGTTCTGTGAATAATTTCCGATTTTATAAAGATATGTGTAATTATGTGAATGAAGCAGTACAAAGTGAGGAGGAAGCATACTTTTTGCAACAATTTGATACCACCAATAAGAAAAAACTAGAGGAAACACTAAAGAATAATACATTTAATGTTGATAAATGTCGAGATTTGCCGAATGATCTTAAGAAAGTAGATGAAATCAATGACTTTTTCATCAATTCTATTTTAGCTATCCTCCTCTTTCATCTTGAGTCTCTGAAATAGCGTAATACAATCAGAGCCTAATAGATATATTGGTAATTTCAGAAATATGATAAGCACTACATCAGTGTTGTTGATATTGACATCTCAGATCACTCCGCAATCACCTCTGTTATTTATTCATCGAATACAATATATTAACACGAAACAGTTTGCTACACGGACTTCAAATACCTCAACCGAGGTGATTTAATGGAATTCACGCAATGAATTGAGTTGCTATATTTTGTTTTGAGATAGTCAATGAAAACGTTGAGTTTCTATGTAGCCTCTCCTATACCCATGCCCAAATATGATGCATAAGAACCACTGAACCGCCTGCCCCTTAGCTCACCATGAATATCAAATAAATGGTGAAATCGAGGACAAAGCTCTCACAGAATTTGGAATTACCAAATTTCTTTTGGACTGGACGAGTTACAAAGAACTCCGTGATTATACAACCAGAGTGATTAATAGAAAAAAAAGGAAAGCCTACTAAAGTTTATCTTGAAAAACAAAAACCCAGTGTGCTATGAAAGACACTGAGAACACTGGACATCCGGAAAAAAGAATGGAACTCAAACCCCCTAATTCATCGAACTTGATTGAAATGAATACTAATTTCACAAGTAACGATCATCACACAAAAACAGATATCCACAGAACATTCCTTGAATATATACTCGAATACCCATTGAACTACTTTACAGTTTTTCCAGAATAACATCAACCCAAACTCAACAATATCGATTGTGCTCTTGGATTGCCGTACAGTATTTTATACATTGGACCACAATATTATATGTTCAGTAGCAATAAAGCTTCTAATTATCTGCTGAAATATTATTTGAAAGAACGAATACAAATCGTATGGTGGTAATGAAAATACTTTCGGGACCCTATTTATTTACGTTATATATAAGTATAAGAATATAAATAAGTATAACCATCGATCTGTACAACTATTACCGATGACACCCAATGGTATTACGCATTTTCCAGGAAAAATTAGCAAGTGAAACAAATAAAACACAAATGGCTGGAAATTGAAGTATTTCAAGTCTTGCTTCGACAAGTTGAACTTCCAATAGTCGAACAGTGGGAGAATCTGGGTTTTCAGCTTGATTCTGACTTCAGGTTCCATAAACATGTCAATCCACTGTCAAAGCTTTTAGGACATTCTTCGTCAGCTGTATCGAAGGAGAGATATGTCCTCGAAATTCAAATTGAAACAATATCAAACACATATTGTGTTATCATGTATGGGTTTGCTTTGGTACAAATCGAATTAGAACTATTACAGAAAGTTCAAAATAATTATATTTGTCTAAGACATCCATAAATTGTATTCCTGAGAGATATTCTATCTCGTAAAAACATGCTCACTTTATATTATGCACTGGCAGAGTCAGTTCTCAAGTATTGCATAACAACATGGGGAGGAACTTTTGAAAAAAAATTAGGAAGCTTACAAACAACGCGAAACACTATACTAAAAATTATTTATAAAAAGGCCCGATTATTTTCTACAAAGAAGCTCTATGAGGAAGTCAAATTATCCAATATAAGAAGTCTCTATTCCTACTCATGTTTAATATGGATATTTTACAATAAAGGTAACTATCTGAGGGCAACTATTGAGAAAGAAACCAGATCTGTTATAAAAGGGTCTGTTCACATGCCATTATTTAAAAAAAGTCATTCACAGAGATTCGTACATTATTTTGGCCCAAAACTCTTTAACCTACTACCATCTGAGTCCAGGAATACCACAAATATTAACGAATACAAAATAGCCAAAAAATCATTTGTACGACACAATCAACCTACATTTGAAAATTTATATTGAACATACACTTTTCAAACCTCTATTCTCCAGAATCACCAAATAGACGCTAATTGGCATAGAAAAAAATCTCTCTCTGAATATGGGATACCTGACACAACACAAGCACGCTCGTGCTTAGCTGAAAGGTTTCCAGTATATGGAGTGAGATGGGCTCTGTACTATATTGAAATTGTAATAACTAAATTGAAATTGCAACTAACACCTGGAAATACTATTATGAATTGTGAAATTGTCATGTCACTTACTTTTGAATTGAATGAACTTGAAACTTGAACTTGATTTGAATATATGGAATTCGCCAAGTTCGAGGAATCCAGTTGGTTGAAACCACCTTCAAAACAACTGCACTCGGAATCAAAACACTCTCGTCACAACAAAACATTATTCAGTTTGTTTCACATAAAGCTTCATGAATAATTTGATCAAACTATATAATTATCTCCCCAATCAATCATTACAGCATATTGAATTCCGAGAACAAGTTGGAAGAATATGTTTAATTTGCTAGATAGACTAAAATTATCACTATAACGTCCTCTCCATGTAGTTTTTACTAACAATTGAGATGTCTTATGTTAAGTATTTTGAGAACTTTCCGAATTCACTGGTATACTTTATTTTGTGCTCAAACTAATGGACCAATTCAGATAGATTTTGATACTTCTTCTTTTCATGAATATCTTTAATAATAATAATGATATTTATTTATTTCATCATTTAAATGCACACAGGTTACATAAATGATTAAAAACGTCAAAATTACAGTTACATTGGGAAACATAAGTTAACAATTACATGTATATATAAAAACACTAACTAAATAGTTCACACAAGTTAAAAAAATATATATTATCACAAAAAGAAATCATCTAATGAGTAACAACACTTTCTAATTAGTAATTTTTTCAGCTTTGATTTGAAAATATGAACATTGGGGGATGATTATATATGTATATCAAGTATATTGTGAAACTTACAACCAGTATAATATAAGTTTCTTTGGTACAGCGATGTGCGATGATAATCAGGTTGTAAGAGATTTCTGTTTCCCTTTTCAAAGTGAGTGTTATCTATTGCAAACTTATGTTTATTCTTATAGATGTAAGTGCAAGCTTCCAGTATATATAAACTGTAAACTGTTGATATACCAAGTGATGTAAAGTATTGTCGACAGCTGGTATTCATATCAATGCTTTCAATAATTCGAATTGCATACTTTTGAAGAATAAAAATTCGATTCATACCGGCACTATTTCCCCAATTCAAAATACCATATTTCATGTGTGAGTGAAAGTGTGCAAAGTACAGAGTAAGCAAGACATTTTTACTGCAGTGGTTTTTCATATATTTTATGCTGTAGCAACTACTTCTCAACTTATTGGATAATAGTTCCATATGATCTGCCCATTGCAGATGTTTGTCAAAAGTTACTCCTAAAAGTTTTACTTTATCACTACAAATTATGTCTTTTTCTGTATTTTCGAATAGTAAGTACGGGTGGCCTTTGTTTGGAGCGCCCAAAAAAGACTGTGACTGTTTTGTCACGATTTAATAATGGAAAGTTTTTTTCTGACCACCGAATAATCTCATCATAAACCCATTCAGTTTTAACCAGTAACATGTCTATGCTTTTTTCAAAAATTAATAAATTGGTGTCGTCTGCGTAACACACTATTTTTATATCTTGGTTTTTCTCCATAGGAGTGATTAGATCATTTGCAAAAATATTAAATAATAAGGGTTCTAATACAGAGCCTTGAGGTACACCTTGGATTATTGTACGGTGCCTACTCAGAACATCATTCAGCCTAACAACCTGACTTCTACCATTCAAATACGATTCAAATATTATTTCCAACATGGAAATGCAGAACACTTCACCTAAATAAAGAAATGAGTTAAAAGATGATTTGAAAAATAGCTAAAAGATTTTCTCCAAAATATTTATGTTCAATAATGAAACATTTTTTTAATTGGTAAGATAAGGTAAAGCTGAAATTTTCAAAAAAGGCTCCGACAATTCCTGTAACATTCCTTTGGCGGAAAAGTCGGCGAATAAGATTATGAAATCATCTACGACTGCTGCAAGGTGAAAGTTACAAACTATCTTCCATCGTTCAAGATAATTTCTTACGATGAAGAATACAAAGTCCAGCGATGACATAGCACCAGGTAAGTAGTTGTCTTCTTTATCATTATACTAATTGATATTTCATCGTAGATTTTTCCATTTCCAGAGAATTATTATTCTTCAATTCAACAATGAATAACTTTCAACAAACTGGGGGCACATCCTTCGTTCAAATATAGTGTGTGATGTAGTCGCTAATTAACTCGCTTATACCTTTTGCTTAGAAACTTCAACGAGTTGGGAACAGGTTCCACAACAACAATCTCAACTGTGGTGATAGAAATTTACATAGACTTCTAGCACTGAGTAGAGGGACTATTCTCCCTTCTTTGAATTGTTCGAGCTTGAATTTACGTTAGGAATAATACTGGACTGGTAATTTTGCTTCCATTTCATAACTGAGAATAGCAGATCCTAATTTTTTTACTACTGGTATTAGACATGATTTCTATCAACATTATTTTCATCGCTAGTAATCTAGGCCTAGAAGTTATGGATTCTATTATTGACAAATTCCAATTTTCCCAGAAGATTATTAGTAATAAGAGGCATAAGGTGTTAGAGGCATCAGGCGAAGTTTAGCTAGGGAGTTATTCTTACACTTAACCTGTGCTTGACTCATATTCTATTCCTAATACTGAGCTTAAACCTAAAAACCTATATATAGCTTCAAATTCTCATTTTCATGTATATCTCACTTGAAAAGACTGATTCAATAAATTATTCTCAGTTGATTTGTGGAAATGCGATGCATGAAAGACTTTGAAATCTCTTGGTAGTGAATTGTACATTATAACTGAGTTGTATGTAAAACTTCTTCCAAACAGAGATGTGGTATGAGGAGGCATTGTTAATGTTAGCTGGTATCTAACATTTATAATGTGGACATGTGGTCTGAGAATAAGTTTGTCTCTAAGATAGGCAGGGGTAGAATTCTCAAGTAGCTTATGTGTGAAATTCAGGAAAATATATCTTGAGGACTTGTTCATATCTAGCCATTCAAGTTCCCTAATTTTATGGGTTATATGGTCATATTGTCTCGAATTGAAAATCAGACGACAACATGTGTTCTACATTTTCTGGATGTATTAGTGTCTTGGCATGTTTGGCAAATCTTAATTTTTCATCAATGATGATGTCGAGAATCCTAAACCTGTACAAGTGTATACTTCGTTTGAGCTGTTCTCTTACTCCTTCAGATCAAAATAAGATAGCAACACTTTTGGTAGAATTTAATGTTAAATTATGCTGAGTGGAACATTGACGAATGGTTTGTAAATCGCAGTTTATTTCGTCACAGGTATCTTTTGCAAGAGAGGGGTCGAAATGATGCACAAGATGAGTATCGTCTGCATAGGTTTGGAGATTCGAGAAACGCATTTTTGCGTATATGTCAGTTGTATACAGAAAAAATGAAAGAAGGCCCAGGATAGACCCTTGAGGAACATCAGAAATAATGTGAGCTAGACGCAACGTAACATAATTGATATTGACCATTTGATATCGATCAGGAAGGTAGTTTTTGAAGAACTCGACAGTAGAATCGGCAAACCCATAATATTTCAGTTTGCTGCACAGGAGGTTGTGATCAATACAATTGAATGCTTTGGAATAGTCGATGGATATCAAAATTGAAGCCATCTTTTTATCTCGGGATCTAATTATATCATTAGTTAGATTGAGAAATGAGATGGAATTCCTAACAGGACCCTGTAAACTCAGAGGACACCTAAGGAAGCTGGGATTAGAGCAGAACAGCTTTCATAAAAAGGAAAACTGAGAACACCGCTCCACATTCTGGTAGAGTTCGATGATGAAGATTAGGGATCATGGGATCGTTCCAGCTGACAATGGGAGAAATACCACGTATTGATTCAATAAACATTTTCAGACAACACCCCTCCACATTCTGGTAGATTAAGATTATGTACTTGGTATCAGAATTCATATTGAGTTTTAATCAATCCACATTTTTTCTCTATAGGGATGTTCTCGAGTATTAGTTATTGATACTAATTCAATGAAATTACAATTACGATGATTTCTTTCTGGAGAGATATTTTATTTTTTGGAAGTCAGTGTAAATTTATAAATTATACACTGTCAGCGAAAACAGTTGATAACGCGACCAGTATATATGTTTCAATGAATGGAACTCAATTACTTCGGTTTCTGCATTGAACACCAGGGAAACAAATGCTGTTTGCAAAATGTCAACACGTTTATATCTGCAGTACGAGCAGACATACTTTGCATGTCAATACAATTCTTGTTCCGGTAGCCCGAATTAAATTTCCAGCTTGAAATTACATTCTTGTGCGCCTTACGACTGATATAAAGTGTGGAACAACTCAAACGACGGAAAGTCAACACAATGCGGTCATGTTGTGTACCAGGGCAATTTTCTTTGCGGGATTTATTCTTTCTACCGACTTTATGAGATTGTTCGCATACTTTGATGTGACGGAGAGAAGGAAAATGTGGCCGACATCGAAAGACAGGGTGTTTCCGTGGTTTTTGGAAGGGGCGAACGCATATATTTTGGTTGATGGAGATTTCTGATTATACTTAGTTAACGATAACGTTAGGTGAGAATGAACGGAAAGGTAACAAAATAAAAAATTGCGAAATATCAAAAACATTCCGTCACTTCAATAACGAGTTGAAGTCTACGATCTGTTACGCCGGACACGTCTGAGTATATTGTCGCCAATAGGATTGCCATTCTTGATTTTTTCATTTGCAAACACTAATTTGAATATTGACTGAAAGTTATTTTTGCCAATGCATGATTTTCGTATTCAGTCCCTATGTCTTGCCAAAAGCACTTCTACATCTCCTTGTGTTTATTACGATAATATCATCCGCGCACTCTTGGGCGTTAATTCCCTAACTGATTGAAGATACTATCCACTACCATGTTCCAGTAAGGGAGGGGTTTCTCTGGAAATTTTCACCTGCATGGTATCTTCAAAGATATTAGTCTGGTCCTGTTGGTTTTGTAGAATTGAAAGTCTCCATCTGCAAGTGGTTTTATCTACAGTGCGGTCCATAGATATGGAATAAATTCATTTTTAGCATTATTATGTATTTGTTTAAAAAACCTGAAACAGGACCATTTTTATTGTCAATTTGACGATTTACATTATGGAAATAATACCCCCTTCTTGCACCCCCTCTGAATTATGAGCACCCCCTTTGAATTATAAGCACCCCCTCAAAAAATTTAAATGAGAAGGGGGGTCGTGTGGCACCTTGTTCGAAAGGAATTTCTTTTCTCTGTTCAGCAATATCAAGTTTTCCAAATTTGATGCAATCATAACTGAGAAAATGTATTTTGAAAATGTACAATTTTGATACTTTACGTAGAATGAAGGAAATAATGTCACATAATGTTCAGGAAGTATTTTTCAATTTATTTTACAATTGAATTGAATGTTCAAAATGACCACCATTCACTTCTTGACAATAAGCAAGTCGATCTTGGAATTCTCGTACAACATTTTGTTGTTAATTTCTTCCGTTATCCTTACTTTTAAATGTGCAATATTATCTGGTCTATTGATTTTAAATAACCCTATAAGAAGTAATCGAGAGGAGTCAAATCGGGGGATCTAGGCGGCCATTCAATCGTCCCACGTCTTCCAATCCACCTATTGGGAAAAACTTCGTTCAAATAATCTCCAACAATACATTTGTGATGCGGTGGAGCTCCGTCTGGTTGGTACCAAATTGATCTATCTATTGCAGTTGGATCATTGATATCAGGAAAAAGTATTTTTGATTTAGGCTGTAAAAAGTTTATCAAAAAATCTAGATACACCTCACCATTAACTGTGCCAATAATTTTGTTGTTAATGATACCAGCCCAAACGTTCACTTTTTTAGGATATTGTGTGTGAGCCTCTCACATCCAACGAGAATTTTCTCTGCTCCAATATCTACAGTTTTGTCTATTAACCGTTCCATTTGAATGACAAAACAATTTTGTTTATGAACTGCAAATCTGCTTCCATTCTGTCCATCATCAGTTCACAGAATTGTTGCCTTCCATCAGGATCATCCTTATTTAACCACTGAACTAACTGAACTTTATAGGGATGGCATTTTTCTTTATGTAAAGCTCTCAATATCAATGATTTACCTACATCATTGTCATTGTCATATGCGGATCTAACTTTTTTCCTCATCCAATTTAACATTTCGACCTGGTTTTTGAATAGTCTTTACATGTCCAGTTCTACGAAATTTTGTTTGTATTTTGCTAACTGTAGACTGTGAGACGTGTTGACCAGGGTATTTATTATTAAACATTTCACAAACTCCCTTTTGAGTACTTGTTCTATTACCGCATCCAATCATAATTAAAAAAAAAATATATTCTTTGAATTTCGGATAAATGAGCCATAGTTAAATCAAACACACATACAAATATCAAAATAACAGTAGTCTACTAGATTGATATAACATTATTTATGTGGGTTTTCTGAATAATTTTTTGGTGCCTTGAACGACTTTTTCCTGACGTTTAGCACAACAGAGAAGAAAATACCTGATTATTTCTTATGGGGTTATTTAAAATCAAAAG
The DNA here is from genome assembly GCA_018342105.1 of Gonioctena quinquepunctata. NCBI lineage: Eukaryota > Metazoa > Arthropoda > Insecta > Coleoptera > Chrysomelidae > Gonioctena > Gonioctena quinquepunctata. The sequence continues at coordinate 120,064 of JAFIRS010002422.1, forward strand.
TATATTTCAATAGACCAGACAATATTGCAGATTCAAAAGTTAGGATAACGGAAGAAATTAACAACATAACCCCACAAAATTGCCCTACAAAATGTTTTACGAGAATTCCAAGATCGACTTGTTTATTGTCAAGAAGTGAATGATGCTGATTTTGAGCATTTAATTTAATTGTAAAATAAATTGAAAAATACTTCCTGAACATTCTGTGACATTATTTCCTTCATTCTACGTAAAGTATCAACATTTTACATTTTCAAAATAAATGTTCTTAGTTATGATTGCACCAAATTTGAAAAACTTGATATTGCTGAACAGAGAATGAAAATACCTTCCGAACAAGGTACCACACGACCACCCTTCTCATTTAAAATTTTTGAGGGGGTGCTCATAATTCAGAGGGGGTGCTCATAATTCAGAGGGGGTGCAAGAAGGGGGTAATATTTTCATACTGTAAATTGTCAATTTGATTTCAGGTTTTTTTAAACAAATACATAATAACGCTAAAAATTAATTTATTCCATACCTATGGACCGCACTGTATCTCCATCATACTTTTGACGGAGGCGTTATCAAAGGCTCCTTCGATGTTTCGATATCTAGAAAGGTGCATCACGCAATTTCTTTTTTCGCGAGAATATTTGAAACTCATCGTGAAATCGCAATATTTTCCACTTCAGAGAATGTATATAATAAACCTGACACACCATATCAGTGTTATTTTCTTAAGAGACAGGTTGAAACTTTCAATTATATCTTACCACATATTTCTCTGATTTGATTGTTTAGTGAAATCTATATTGATATCACCATACAGAATAACTTTTTCATTGATTTGTTGAAAATATGAACAGGATGTTCATAAAATGAGAATGTTTCCCTTTTCAACTTTTTCATATTTTCTCATTGAACAAAAATTAAGGATGTGTGAAACAGTATCCAAAAATATTGTCATGTCTCCACTAGGTGGTCTATAAGCAACGATCAAACAGTATTTTTTATTATCGTTGAAGTCATATGTTATTGAACAATATTCAGCATGCATTTCTTGCGACACCACCATGCTTATGGTTTTGTCGTACGTAATAGCTTGCTAATATATAATTTTCAAATTGAATTGTTTTTATATTTGATTAGTTACACCAAGTTTCAGAGAAACAAAGAACATGAGAGTATTCCTCATGAATCAAAATATCTACTTTCTTAGATACATTGACAGCATACGTGATTTTGAAAATGTTGTGGTGATTTGAGATAGGAGAGTTTTCAGTTTTAGAATGCTCGATTTGACCTATATTCTACGAAAAAGAAATTTTTTCACTATTACTCCCCGAGCCCAGTGATTAGCATTGTATAATACGTTACTGAGTTCAGGGTCAGCTTCCACTTTGTACGACAAATTTTGACCCACTGAATTAAGAAGAAGCGCGGGACTTGAAGGTGAACTCTAATTTAATTAGGCTCGAGCCACAATAGATCTGAGAATGCCGCAGTGGAACGGGGCGGCTATTGCTCAACTCGAAACGAATCTAACCTAATCACTTTCTTTTTGATTTGGACGATACTCCTAGTAGATAAAGGTCATATTTTAAAAATAATTCGAATTCCAATAGTGAGATTGCTTCCACCCACTGATAGTTTTTCTCTCAATTCCTGAATCTGCATAGGGGTTTTGTCATCATCAAGCCGGATATTCTTATGTTTGATAGAAGATTTCAGATTCAGTTTATATCAAAGAATCATATTCTCCTCATTTGTTTGAAAATATGAAGAGAATATTTGCATTTTCATCCAGATTGATATTTGATTTTCTTTTCTATTCCATCTCAATGAAGAACTCGTAGAGATGAAGAACAATGTTTTACAAGAAGGAGCACTCAACCAGAAATCATTGATGCAAGACTAAGATGGCATATACTATGTCTTCAATACATTTTTGTCGAATATCAATCTGAATGAAAATGCAAATTTTTACTTTAAAATTTTTTCTTTCGAATTAGAATCTCAAAATATATATCAGCGTAGCTCTAGCCGTGGAAGTTGTTGTTTTCTGTTAGATATTCACAAAAAAGTACTTTATTTTTATGGTGGATTTTTCAATTGACTGAATAACCTTTCTATTCAATATTTCTCTTGTCAAAATCTATGAGTATAACAACTTTCTGACGGCCATTTCTGACACATATGATATCACAAATGGTACTTTTGAGTTTATTTTTTTGAGTTATTTCAGCTATTAGCAGTACTACTTGTGAATATTTCTCTTGTCTATTTCAGCGAGACAAGAGATACTGTAGCTTTTGGCGAATAGATGGGAGCACAAAAACTCCTGATAATCCCTTCGAGTGCAAATAGCGTGGTTGGAGTTAGGTTAGATGTTGCGTAATTTGCGATCATTGAGTTTACAAACTGATAGCCCTAGAGATCACATGCATTTTTCAGAGGTAATTTTTTTAAACTTGGAATAATATTTATTTGTTAGTTTGAGTTGTGCTGAAAATGAAATGGCGATTGCCGTGGCTTTGCAGTCGCTATGGCGTCGCGACGCTTGATTAACTTGCCAGACAATGTTAATACCGACAAATAGGTGCCAGACTAATTTTATAATAATTATTAATCTTTGTATTCACATTTTATTAATTAATTAATTATTGATTTTGAAAAATAACTTCAAAAATCGATTTTTTTACAATATAAAAAAATTGCCAGACTGATTTGCGACGGGTTATAACCTGCCAGAATCGTTTTAAAATACTTATAATAGTATAAAAAGATGAAAATGAAGTATTAGCTTTTGAAAAATAACTTCAACATAATTGTTTACCTTACAAGACGCTGAGCGACGCGACGCCATAGTGACCGCTAAACAGGTTACAGAATCGCCAATTCATTTTCAGCACAACGTAAACTAACGGATAAATATTATTCCAGGTTTTAAAATATGACTTCCCGAAATGTATGTGATCTCTAGGGCTACGAGTGATTCTGTCACTTGCAGAACAAGCACTCTCATAACGTCTTTGCAAACTGTTTTTTGTTCAACTAGAAATCTAAACCACTCATTTAGACAAGTGCAGTAGTAGCAAAGTAAACACGTTGGGAAACTAAAAAATATCAAGATCATAACTATTAGTTTCTGTAGAAATATATCCTCACCAAAATTTATACGTATTTGAAACGATGATTTTATGGGATCTTTCACTCTGATTCAAGTCTTTTGCAATCAAATCGAGTTTGTCTCCTGTTTTTCCAAGTACACTCGAGTGTCAACCCAATAAATTGCATTCAATTCCACTTCTCAGTTGGGGTGCCGTAACTTTGCTGGAAAGTTATGAACATCACAGAAAAGTGTATGATGCAGATGTACACGTGTTTCACAGTTTCTTCCACCAGTTCCAGCGAGTCTATTTTCTGTTGAGTTATTGTCGAATTTGAGATATGCTGATCAATTTATAACCAAATGTAATTTTACTCGAACGAACGACAGAAGTTAATTATATAATCAGCTCTACTTCTTGTCAGTTTCAAACATAATTATTTGCGAAACTATTAGTACCACATGCGATAGTTTTGCCATTCCGTTTATCAACAAAACTTGTTCAAATTATCCATTAACCACATTATATATTTCCATCAAAATCGAATCCAATTTTGCTCGATTTAACTCGAGAGATTGAATAATACGTGGAAAATTCAATTTTGTAAATTCTGATTCCTAGTGGCCAGTAAGCCAATTAATGAGTTTCAGTGAATTTGAAAATCTGGTAATCGATGACATGAATGGCGTTTGTAATTAGTTCACAAATACGAGAAATTCGTATCGGTTTGATCTGAACTGACTGATTTTGAGAAATGTTGTGCGGCTGAACTATGGAATTTGAATTGAGTTAATCGTATTCCAATGCCATGGATTAATTCTCGAAATGTTTGGAATGGACCGCTGCGAAGTATCCGAGAGATACCAAGCTACATACAGGGTGATTCACGGTGGAACGGCAGATCATTTTGAAAAATTGTGAGCGTGGATAATCAAACATGCTGTATCCGTCTATTTTCAACATTGCAGTGTTACTGCTTGTATCAGAAGGTAGTAGCTACTATGTTATTCCAAATGGAGCACCCCGTATATTATATCATTTTTGCATTCCTTATAGGATTCCACATAACTTTCTCTGATAATAGTGTCAGTTTTTCAATGAAATCCCCAACAATTTTCCGCAAGATTTTCAAATATTTTCGAGAAATCAAGGTTTTTATCATAAATCAAAAAGCGCAATTGATTGCCCATAACTAAACAGAAAACGTTGAAACAACATTTTTCCTGGAATCCCATTTCTCTTGTGACGTGCGGATTTTCGTTTGCGTAGTAATAAAGATTACTTCTGTTGAAAATCTTTGATTCAATTCAATTTGATTCAAAATATATTTATTATCTATTATAGTACGGTCACATCTCATATTCATATATTTTACAGTTCATTTCATACTCTATTCAAACATGGAATGGGGATTTTGTGGGAAAGTGAGGGTATGTGCACCTTGAGAGGTGCCTACCTGTCCCTAAACGCCATATACGCCCCCTATATAAAATAATGAATATCAAGCTAATTTAAGAGTATTTCTCCTCCTGCTGCTTGCTTATGAGAAAAGTATGTATGTTGTTTATAATGGGATATTTGAAAAGTGTGCATAATATTTTGATTTGTGAAATTTTGCTTGTTTCCTGAGAAAAGTACATAGAAAAACCAGGTTGAGAGAATTTTTCAACAGCCTTCGGCCGTTGCAATGGGTTTGATGCTCTTCAAACCGATGTTTCATTCAAATCTCATTTTGGTCTGACTGAGAACTGTATGGTGGGGTGCGCCCAAATGGTATGAAACTTTTACGAGATTTCGTGTTCATTCCATACAATTTGGAGATATTTTTCATGGGAATTGTTCGAATTCAATCGAAAATATTCTCATACTATTTACTCATTGTAAATTTCAGATTTTTGATAAATCAGCCCTCTGTGTTTGCGGGGTTGATTGTGGTAGGCTCTAATGTCGGTTATATTCCGGGTCAGCGGACTTTTAGAGATAAAATGTCTGTAGAATTTATTCGCCAGACTTATTATATATTCCTGGATGGACGTGACACCCGCAAGCTCACGTAGCGCATCCAGTCGAATGTATCTGTCGCTCTGTGTGGCGATACGAAGTATTTTATTTTGCATCCTATCCAACTTCAAAAGAATTGATTTGGGCAGGATGAAAAATACCAGGCGGGCGTATAACATTACCGGTCTTATGAGTGTCTTATATATGATTAATTTGTTATCCATATATAGTTTTGAGTTTCGTGCTAGAGGTGAGTAATTTATTTTTATTGCTGCAGAGGTCCTTTCAGCAGCAAAGGTTTACTTACTGATGCAATGTTAGACGCCTGTCCAGTAATACCCTCAGGCATCTCACAGAGTCCGATTCTTCAATTTGGTCATTTTTTTATTTAATTTTCCTGAAAATTTTATTATTAGTACATATTCTTGAGAAATTAATTAATTCTGTTTTTGTACTATTTATTTTTGTCTTGTTACCCTCAATATACGGTATGATTATCCGTTCTAAGTGAATCTGCAGCTGTCTAGCTGCAACTTCACTAGCGAACGAATGGGCGTATACATCGTCCGCGTATATCGCTACATTCGTCCGCTCGAACATTGGGAAATCATACGTATACAGCGAGTATAGATCCCTCACCGCATTTCAAAGTGAAAAGTTACTATCAAGGTATGTGCTAAAATGCATCCCCTCTGATATACAGGGTGTCGAAAGTACAAAAAAATTATGATCTAATTTGTTTTCTCCAAAATTCCTGAAGGAACAAATTTGAAACTTGGTACACTAATCAAGGTTCATCAACGTGCTAATTTGAAGTTATAATTTTTTATTTTCGTAAACCAGTGGCGTAGTTACGATGGTATGTGGTCATGTTCCTTCATATTTTCTTGGGACAAGTGAATGGACAAATGAGCGTTTGACATCAGTTCGGCTCATCGAAATTCAACCTAAAAGTCATGACATTCCATGTGCTTAAAAGTGGAGGTTTCTGAGATAATTGAGAAAAACTGAAGATATGTCCTTAGTAGAGACATCATTTTCTATGTGCAGTAATCGCATAATGCCAATTTACAACATATCAGAATATTTGTCAACCTCCTGAACATTTTTTAATGTTGGGAGAATTGGAAACATAGTACGGGTGAGTCAGAATGAGACCGATAACTCCATTTTTTCATTCATCTTATTATTTGATCGAATCGATGTCGCGGATTCACTGATATGTTACCATACTTTCTTGCATATGATTGTTTTGACAGATCAACTGACAAACAAACCCAACCTCAAATTCATAATACTCCACTTAGATAAGAGTTAAGGTCTGAAATAATGTTTGCGGAAAACTGAAGATAAGTACTCTTAATTTGTTGAAGTTTATGTTGGAGCATCATTATCAAAGCCATTTCTGATTGAATTATCTAGGAAAATATTATCCAATCAACATGTTTTTGATGAAGAAAAACAATTATTGTGTATTAATATCTACTTAAATGATAGAAACGGTTTAGTGGGTACACTACATAGAAACAAACAAGGCATTAAAGCAAATGTTCAAATGGACCACCATTTTGTTCAATACACAATTGGCATCTCCGTATCATCGACTGTCCCACGCTTTGGAATATTCCTTGTGTATCCTCCTGTTAAAATTCTTGCCGTTAAATCTTCCACAGATTCTACAGGTGTTTCATACACTAGTGAAGTTGAATCCGGAGAACGTTTTGGCCAATGTAAGGGACCACGTCTACCTATTCACTGATCATGGAATGTTTGATCAATAAATTGACGAACGATTCGTTGGAAATGGGTCGGTGCTCCGTCATATTGACACCACATTCTTTGACAAACCAATAGAGCTACATCTTCAAGTAGCCCAGGTAAAACATGTTCAAGAAACACTCGGTAGTTCTGCCCATTCAAACGGGGAGGAGGAAGATATGTTCCAACGATACGATTTCCGAATATTCACTGAAAACTTTTGTTGGTAGCATTTTTGAAACATTCCAAGCGTATTTTGTTCATCCCATAAATCTGTTTCTACTATTGAAATATCCATTTTTTGTGAAACATGCCTCATCCGTGAATAGACCATATCTAGGAAAGTCGTTTGCTCCTTCATACATCCTCAAAAACCATTCACAAAAAAATCTACAAGGGCCAGCATCTAGCCAGCACCTTCTGTAGGCGAAATGGATACAATAGTTGTTCACGTGCTACCCGACTCACTGTTGATTGTGATACTTGTAACCTATACGAAATAGTGCTGCTAATCGTTCAAGAATTTGTTCTTCCGTAGCATTATCTCTTCTTGTTCTATTCGCACCACAATGGTGTTTACTGAATTTAAAGGACCCCGTTTCCTTCAATCGTCGATGCAAACCTATAAAAGTAGTGAAATGTGGATGATGTCTGTTTGGATATCTATGTTGATATAATTCAGCAGCGGCTCTGACATTTCCCCCTGTTTCACCAAAAACGAAATGCATATCTGTATATTCTTCAAATAAATAATCCATTTTGAAACGATGTTCACTGACTGAAATGATGACAGATGACTTGACAATAATACAAACTGTTTCGGAATACTGTCAATATGTCTTATGTAAGTATCGACATATCAGTGTGTTTCTACCGGGAACAATAAAAGAAGGCTACTTTTCTTGAGTTCCAAATTTCGTGTATGTTTCATGTGTTGATCAGTGGTGGCCTACCACAAACTAGCATGAAAGGCTCGACATTGCAACTAGTTATCACGAATCGGAAGAAATCATTCAAGTAGATATTAATACACAATAATTGTTTTCCTTCATCGAAAACATGTTGATTGGATGATATTTTCCTATATAATTCAATCAGAAATAGCTTTGATAATGATACTCCAACATAAACTTCAACAAATTAAGAGTACTTATCTTCAGTTTTTCGCAAAAATTATTTCAGACCTCAACTCTTATCTAAGTGGAGTATTATGAATTTGAGGTTGGGTTTATTTGTCAGTTGATCTGTCAAAACAATCATATGGACGAAAGTATGGTAACATACCAGTGAATCCACGACATCGATTCGATCAAATAATATGATGAATGAAAAATTGGAGTTATCGGTCACATTCTGACTCACCCGTACTAGTTTTCCGATTCTCCCAACATTGAAAAATGTTCAGGAGGTTGACACATAATCCGATATGTTGTAAGAAATTAGCATTATGCGATTATTGCACATTATTGCTTAGACCTGTTATCGTGGAATTTTAATGACACGAAATTTCGTGCACATTAATAGGTCACCAACAGATGTCAGCATAGGCCAATCCACGACACCAATAGTCGTACTCCTAGTGCGTTCTGAGTAACGCAAAACAATATATATATATATATATATATATATATATATATATATATATCTAATATATAAAATTCTCGTGAAACGGTGTTTGTAATTAAACTCCTCCGAAATGGCTCGACCGATTCTCATGAAATTTTGTGTGCATATCGGTTAGGTCTGCGAATTGGACAACATCTATTTTTCATCCCCCTAAATGTTAAGGGTGGTCCACCCCCGATTTTTTTTTTTCAGATATTTTTTTTTAATTTTTTTATGATACAGCATTCAAAAATACATACAACCCTGAATTTCCACCCTACTACGACAACCCCTATTTTTCCATCGCGATTTATATTTTATTTTATTTTATCCACAGATCCGCAATAGGGTTGCAAGATGGCAATCGAATATAATAATTGTAGTACGATAAATTGAGAACGGGATAACGGGATAAAGAAAAAACGGGATAACAGGACAACGGGATAACAGGAAACGGGATAAGGGATAACGAAAAAACGGGAAAACGGGATAACAGGATGACAGGATAAGGGAATAACGGGAAAACGGAATAACGGGATAAATAAAAAACGGGATAACAGGAAAACGGAATAACGGGATAACGGAAAAACGCGATGAAAGGATAAGGGGATAAGGGGAAAACGGGATAACGGGAAAATGAAAAAATGGGATAACAGGAAAACGGGATAACGGGAATAACGGGATAACAAAAAAACGGGATAATGGGATGACAGGATAAGGGGATAACGGGATAAAGAAAAAACGGGATAACAGGAAACCGGGACAACAGGAAGCGGAAGGAGTCAAAAGCATAGCCTAGATGGAACAACATAAAGGAAAACATAGAAAAAAAGAAAATCTACGCGGACGAGAGTTTTCGGGAAAAACATTTTAGGGAACATAGGAATTTGGACAGGACAACGTCTGTCGGGTCAGCTAGTATATATATATATATATATATGCCTACTTAAAAATAATTGGAAATTGGAATTATCAAAAATAATTGGAGTTACAGTGGAAGTCAGGTATATATAGTTAACAGAATATAACCTAGTCCGGTTTTTTCTTGTTCTACTTCAAATATGAGATAGAACAAGCAGAATCTAAAAAACACGAGAGGTTACTTGCGAGAAAACATGTCATAGGTATATTTCAGTAATACGTTACAGTAAGCTAATCCATAGAGAACCATATTTCTTCTCCAGGACTGTTCACTGTTATTAACCCATATAATTAGTGTATGGTGGGTCGATATTATCCCATTTCGCAGTATCTGCAAAGTGACCTTGAAGGATTTTGCATGATTATTTATCAGATATTATACAATAGTCGTCGAGTTATTAGTTAGGGAAGTGGTTGACTTTTCTTATAGATATTCGACCTTTCATACAGGCGTGGATCCAGAGAGGGGCCATAGGGGCCATGCTCCCCCCAATCTTATATCCTAAATTGCGAAGAAAAATAAAAATTGCATTGCTGCTAATAACGCTCAACATTGTTTTCCAAATGTTTTATCAGTTACCTTTAAGTAATTTGCTTCAGGAAAAAAAAAGATAAGAATATCGTGCTGATGAGATGATATCTTTCAGCCCTTAAAAATAAAAGAGGAGCTGCTTCAGAATCTTTCAATGTCATATTGACGGCAATTCAAGATATATTCAAAGAAATTGAAGTTGAATTAACTCTACCTAGACTTTCCAACCCAATAAGAAATCGCCCCAACCCTAACTTAGCCTCAAATTCTCCTGAAGACTATTATATAATTTTTCTATTTATACAACTGCTGGATTGTGTAATGAACGATCTGGAAAGCAGATTTCCAGAGAAAACAATTAACTTATCTAGCTTAAATATTTGTTTGCCGGTAAATGCAATGAAATTTTGTAATTTAGGACAAATTTAAAGGAGAATTTGTTATTTGGAAGTTGTTATTTGGAGCTCTTACTCAAACTCCGCTAATAAAGATTTACCTGCCAACGGTTTGGAAACAGTAAAACAATGCGATAAAACAATATTCCTGATAATTCATTCATTTATTTTTCAATATTCTCTGTACTCTACCCATAAGTGTTGCCAGTTCGGAAAAAAGTTTTTCAACTCTAAGACGATTAAAAACGTGCATAAAGTCTAGAATGTCTGAAGATCGTTTGAATCGATTGGCTTTGATGCACATTCACCGAGCTGTATGTGATGAGATCAAAATAACCAATAGAATTACTTATGACTTACATATTAAAATTAATTTTTTTAAATTTGTTCATGTTTTGTGTAGGTATAATAATATGCACCATAATATAGTCATGTTTTTTTATTTTTTCTTATAGAACTTATAGAACCAAAATAAAAAAATGTATATACTATATTATTCTTGTTTGTTTTGAAAATATTTTTGTTGTATATTTCTTTTGATATTTTGGATGGCCCCCCTTTGATTTGGGTCTGGATCCGCGCCTGCTTCCATACACCTATTTTAAGATTTGTAGAAGTTAGCGGTTTAGAGAAAAAGACATGGTTCTTTATAATTTGTCATTCTGGATTTTTTTTTAATGAGCTGCTGAGTTTACTTCTAAACCATTTGAAAATGTTGGTCTGAGCTCGTGTACTGGAGAATTCCGGATTTAATGGGTGCTTCAATAGTTTTATGGGGACACAAGGTTTATGAAGAATGAATCGATCTATGAAATCACATGTAAAATCGTTATAGTTTTCAGCTCGGTGCCGACTTTGGAGGTATATTCCCACTCATATAATCTTACTACGAATATATACATAAACAAATGGCTATAGAATGAATATGTCAGGAGTCAAAAAATGTACTCAGGTTAGGTTAAGTTAGGTTTTGGGTGTTCAGCAGAAATTTTAGAGATAATCATTTAATCTCCCCCCTCCTGGCAGCGCCACTGGTGACCATTTTTCATTAGATTATTGCATCCTATTTTTGTGATTAATTTGAGTATAGTTTGTATTTGCATCGGTTCCTCCGTTTCGAAAACTGTGAGTTATTAAAAACAATCAACGAAAAATCTGCTGCAGAAAACGATGTTAAATCCATTCGTCTCAAGAACTCGCAATCTAAGTCAAGACGATGGTTACTACTACTACTATCTATGACTCTGCTCTGAAGAATTCGATTTGAAAACTTGTACTGCAATTCAAATACCGGGTGTCAACGAATCTATTAGACAGGTCATAATTTCTAGAATATTAGGTGTATCAAAATGAGATTTGGTATAGGTAAATGGTATGTGGAGAGGAGAGTTTTCGCATATTTTTCACTTTCCGGTCACTTCCGGTTTCACCGGAAATAGCTCCGGTTTCGCATTTAAATGGAACACCCTATATATTGTGAAATTTTTGGATTTCAGAAACCATTCTGGATCAGAATGTGACATTTCAAGAAGTGTTTACGCCTACTTCATTTTTTAGAGTCATTTTTAATATTGCATCTAGGTATAGGAATAAGACAAGTTGGCAAAATTACATTTTCGTGTCTGACTATTATTTTTCAAATGGCGACCATTTTTTGACAAGCACTTTCCGAAAGAAGTATTTTTTGACGAATCTAACTATACTAATTTATTTGCGATTGGATTAAAAATAAGAACATAAATTAAATATTACTAAGGAAAATACTGGATAATAATTAATTTACTTTCGTCAAGTGTTCCATGGTTAGCCATGATGCATATTATTTTGCAGTTATTTTTATCAAGTCTTCTTTGGAAAACAAAACACTCCCTTAGGTAATGACAGTGACAAGCTTTATGAGCAGACAGTAAAAGTTTCTTAATTTTCGTAAAATTTCAGTCTAATTTTTCTGCAAAATTATGTATATTCAAAGTGAAAAAGTGGATGTCATTGATATTTGGAGAATGTCATAGAAATGCAAGGAATGCTGCTGAGTTGTATGCGCAGATATATCCCAATCGGCAACATCCAGCCCATCAGTATTCTGCGTATGTTGAGAATCGTTTTAGGCAAGAAGGAAATCGAGAGACGGAACAGAGGTTTATCATTAATAAAGAGACTGAGATTAACGTTCTTGATTTGGCTCTACTGGAGATGTAAGGCTCTACTGGAGATTTAAAAAAAAATCCATTGGTGAGGGGTAATTTCGATCACTTTTAGTATTACAAATATGTTTATACTTTTTAATTTCAGCTTACTTCCGACCTCTTAAGGCGGCATGGAAAAAAGTATTGGAAACATGGAAGTTGAGAAATAGAGGAGTGCTTCTCAAAACTTTATTTCCAAAGCTTCTCAAGGAGGCTGTGGAGTCTGTTGGACTCAAATCTTAAGCCAACTCTATTGCAGGGTTCAAGGCATGTGGCATCGTTCCATTCAATCCGGATGCTGTACTAAAGAAAATCCCACGTAAAGCAGTTGACGAAACACTTGAAACATCATGGACATGTGCTTTAGTAGATCATCTTGAACAACTACGGACGGGACCAACGAAGACTGTTAAACGGGGAAAGAGCATAGGTACATCGGATCTGTTAATGGCTGAATCCAGACCCACATAAAAAAACACCAAAACCAGGAGGCAGAGACGGGAGACAAGTGACAGCGAATCAGAAGACGAACATGGAGAAGCTAACAATAAGAATATAGTGACATTGAGTCAGAAAAAGAGACGGATTTAGAGGTTGCGGAATCAGAGAAGTCATTCACAGAAGATTACGAAATAGGAGAACCTTCTACCCTTTTCGAAAACTTGACAGTAGAGCAAAATTCTTTGCCAGAAGAGCAAAATTCTGAAGTTTTCATTGTAAACGACTACGTATTAGTAAAATTCAAAACCAACAGAAGAGACAGACATTTTATTGCCAAAATTAAAACTATCTCAGACGAAGAACTAACTGTTAATACAATGCGCAAAAAGGACTCAAACAAAGATGTATTTTTTGTGTATCCGCAAATTCCGGACCTATCAATAATTACGTTTGAGCAGTGTAAAAGGAAAGTTAATTCGAAAGGAGAAAAACGTGGAAGGCACACCTTTCATTTAAGCGAAGAACAAGATCTTCTAGAATAAGTTTTGTTTGTACAGCTAAGAATTTTATATTTTATGTTGAATTTTATTTAAGTTTTGACTGAATTTTTCTACCTATGTAAAGAATACCTATGTTTTATTTTTTTAGATAGATCTAAGAATTTGTGATTATGTTTTGTTCCTATATTTTTCTATTATTTATAGTTTTTCGTTGAGTTTATTTAGTTATAGCAACCCATGGCTGTAAAAGAAGACTGAATAAAGAAGCATTTTTCTATTTTTTGATGGATTTCTTAACCTAAAATTAAAAAATTAGATTGGGCAATTTTTTTTTTAATGTTTGTTGATCGACTTCACCCTATGAGAGGATTAAGTCGATTTTCTATGCTTTTGAATAGGTGATCGACTTTACCCAATATGCGGGGTAAAGTCGATCACTACTTGAGAAAAAATAAAAATTGGATGGTGAAATTTAAAAAAAGAATGATGGGTTCATCAAATGGCTTAATGTTTAAAGTACCTTCACTTTTAATTTCATTTAAAGAAATTAAATCGTTTAGGCGCTATGCTAAAAAAACCTTCATTTTTGATCGAAATTACCCCGATTGACGGTATCTTTATTTGGGGATATGTTGAAGAAAAGGTTTACTATGCAACAGCCCCAACCACTCTTGTAAATCTTAGAAGAAATAATTCTACAGACAGTTAGAAGTGTAACGCCTCAAATGTTACGAAACGTGTTGAGAGAAACAATTGAACGAGCTGAAATTTGTCTTGAACAAGGAGGAATACACTTTGAAAATTTACTACAGTGAAAGTAAATAAATTATTATCCATGGCACACTTAACAAAAGTAAATAAATTATTATTCAGTATTTTCCTTAGTAATATTTAATTTATGTTCTTATTTTTAATCCAATCGCAAATAAATCCGGGTTTCGGAAAGTGCTTGTCAAAAAATGGTCGCCATTTGAAAAATAATAGTTAGACACGAAAATGTAATTTTGTCAACTTATTCCTATTCCTATCTATCATACTAGTCACTAAAACTTTGCAATTGTAATTCTCTGACATCACCTGAGGTCCTCAGATTAGTTTACGTCCGATCATGGCCATCTAGATGCAATATTAAAAGTGACTAAAAATAATGAAGTAGGCGTAAAAACTTTTTGAAATGTCACATTCTGATCCAGAATTGTCTCAGAAATCCAAAAATATTACAATATGCAGGGTGTTCCATTTAAAAATTCAAAACCGGAGCCATTTCCGGTGAAACCAGAAGTGACCGGAAAGTGAAAAATATGCGGAAACTTTCCTCTTCACATACCATTTACCCATATCAAATCTCATTTTGATATACCTAATATTCTAGAAGTTATGACTTGTCTAATAGATTAGTTGACACCCAGTATACGTATATATATATATATATATATATATATATATATATATATATATATATATATATATATATACGATTCGAAGGATTTCTATTAAAGAACAACTGGAGAAGAGATGACACCCAGAAATACAACAGCCTGGAAATCTATCTTGGACCACCGACATGTAAAACAAAGGAGCACAATACAGCGACCCAATCATAACGGAGATACGGCAACTACGGATCCATCAAAGAGTTCTTCAGGGTATACACGAAGTTAAAAGCGCATACGTGCGATCAGGCGTGCCAAACATGCACACCCATGTGTGACCATGCACTACTATAGATGAGTATGGTTCGAAGAGATCATTCGAGTTACACTCAACGAGACATAGCCTGAAGATGACAGATGTGATTTTTCCGAAACATCTTGAAATCGGACTTTCACTACTAACAACAGAAATGACTATTTATCAGTACTTCCGCCGCAAACATTCACATTTTTTTTATGGAAACGAAAATATGAAGTTCGTTCCTAAAATCATGAAGCCATGTCCTGAAGTAGGCTTATCTATCTAGCAGAAACATGAATGATTTGAACTGCCATTTCAATTCGTAACCTTTCATTTCCTCAATCTCCAGACAAATTGGGTTGAATGGAGATTAAAGGTGGTTGTACCCCCCCAGTACCGAGGGTAACGACGGAAAGTTGATATTTAATAACATAAGAAGTAAAATATTTTCATTTTAAAGTATATCAAGAATTCCCAATGAAAGATTGCTACTAACAGAGCTCAGTTTGACAACAATGGATTCATTATCAACCATTTTCTTCAGAAAAATATTTTTTCTGGATAAAACTAATGTCAATAATGATAATTTCTGATGATATGGATCAAATGGAAGATTAAGAAATGTAGAACTCAATAATATATGGAAATATTATAATGACAATAATTGACAAGAACTCAAAAAACTATAAAAATCTGTACATTTTTTTTGCAGGTGTAGTATGGGGTCAAAATTATGGAGCTTAGTATTCTGAGGAGCTTTGGGAAAGTAGAATAATTATGTTGAATAAATTGTTTTCAACTCTTTCGTGCGGAATATAAATGAAAGCAGATCCAATAATCAATTTCATACAAAATTGAAAATGGCTTGGATGTATAGTTGCATACTTTGCATAGTGTCGGAACTCGGCTCATACTTGATCTCTTTTTTATTAAGCGAGAAAGGTAATAACCCCTCAAAAAATTTTCTTGAGTTTTTGCAACTTTCGATTTTCTCCCATGTTTTTCCCTTTTCAAAGTCAGTTCCAGTTTTCCTCAAGTTTTTCCTTGAGAATCCAGTTTTATCAATTTTCAAACTCACCCGCTTGTTCACTTGAATGAACCACGTTTCCCATTTTCCATAACTGTCACGTTTGCATAATTCAGATGGAATCACAATAACATTATATGATATTAATTAGTCCACTCCAGAACGGATATCACGAATATGTGGAATTGTTAGGAAAATCTATGCATCACTGGCCTGGTACACGCGGTCTCACTCGTCCTCCGTCGACGATAGCATAGAAATCGATATACTATGGAACTTGGAGTGGCTGAAATTATTTCGAGAACAGTGGCGATTGTTATTCTGTGAGGATTTGCTGTACTGGCGAATTGGATCTTCATTTTGTGCCAGAAGGATAACTAAGATATCTAGGATCAATATGAAAATATCAGTCAAACTCGGATATTTATTCGGAAACTGATTAATACTAACTTCCCGATCACCATGGTCACAAATTACGAATATAAATATACAGAAATATACAGGGTGTTTCCAAATAACACGCTTATATTCAAGGAGATTATTCTTGAGTCTATTTGGAGAAAAAAACTCCATATGAACATATGTCCTAAAGGTTTTAACTTTTAAACTACAGGGTGCTAAAATGTTAAGAAAAAAAATCTCGTTTTTATTATAACTTTGGTATGACCCTAGATATTTTTGTGAAACGTAGTACGCATCTTCTATGCATCAAAAGTCATTTTCTAATGTACAACATATTTTTTTATACTTGCCAGTGGCGTTTGTGCGGGATTTGCACTGAATCATTTTGAAAAGAAAAGTGATACGCTACTGCTTTTTCTTGGAGTGAAAATTATTTTTAAAACTGTCATTCCTTCCTCAGCAAATCTGGTCTCATGTTTTTTTTGTTTGACGTACTGTTTTCGCATAAAAAAATTAGATTCATTCATTTGCACGTTGTTGTGAAGCCAATTTTTCCAGAAACGCTATCTAAAACTTTCACAATAATCATTTTTGGGCTGAAGAAAACCCACATGCAATCTTGGAATCCCGTCACCGGGAGCAGTTTATCGTTAACGTGTGGGCTGGAATATGCGGTGATTATTCATTTAGAGCCTTTTTTCTGCATGCGAGGTTGAATGGGCTCTGGCGCGCGAATATTCAAACCAAAATCACAAACATCACGGGGCAGGTCGATGAATACTACTGGCATAGCCGCCTAGGTCCTCGGACCTCAATAGTTCGGATTATTTCCTGTGGGGGATTGGTTTACAGCACACCAATTCATACAGAAGAACAGTAGAGAAATCGCATCATGGTTTCTTGCGAAACTATTGGAAACAGTGCCGGCATTTTCCAAAGAGTACGTGAGTCCTCGAGAAAAAGAGCAGAGGCATGCATATTAGTAGGAGGTTCCCATTTTGAACAGTAGTGTAACTATGAGAGTTCCGTCTCAAAATCCCATGCTTTTTCTTATGAAGGTTCATTTGGGTACTTTTTGGTCCCGTGGCTATAATATCCAGGTATATTTGGAGTGAAATCTCCCATAGATGGTGTGTATATATATATATATATATATATATATATATATATATATATATATGGTGACGTTGGTTGTTTCCCTGGAAGTCAGGGTCTGCTGACCGAAACCACAAATGAGCGGCTGGCTTCTGTTTGTTGACTCCGCTGATTTGTCGTTTTCTGCCTAGTGTTGTTCATCCTCGCATTTCTCCACCGTACTGATGAGGGCCGAGAGCCCGAAACACGTGTCTACGGTTAACTCCTATCTCTGAGGGCTATGTCCACTAAGTTCTTTTCATTTTGTTTTTAACAGTTCCCTCGATTACTCTTTTTCATATATATTTATATATTCCTGGACTCGGATGTCACGCAGGTAGCTATAGCTGCCTCCGTGGTGACGTTGGTTGTTTCCCTGGAAGTCAGGGTCTGCTGACCGAAACCACAAATGAGCGGCTGGCTTCTGTTTGTTGACTCCGCTGATTTGTCGTTTTCTGCCTAGTGTTGTTCATCCTCGCATTTCTCCACCGTACTGATGAGGGCCGAGAGCCCGAAACACGTGTCTACGGTTAACTCCTATCTCTGAGGGCTATGTCCACTAAGTTCTTTTCATTTTGTTTTAACAGTTCCCTCGATTACTCTTTTTCATATATATTTATATATTCCTGGACTCGGATGTCACGCAGGTAGCTATAGCTGCCTCCGTGGTGACGTTGGTTGTTTCCCTGGAAGTCAGGGTCTGCTGACCGAAACCACAAATGAGCGGCTGGCTTCTGTTTGTTGACTCCGCTGATTTGTCGTTTTCTGCCTAGTGTTGTTCATCCTCGCATTTCTCCACCGTACTGATGAGGGCCGAGAGCCCGAAACACGTGTCTACGGTTAACTCCTATCTCTGAGGGCTATGTCCACTAAGTTCTTTTCATTTTGTTTTAACAGTTCCCTCGATTACTCTTTTTCATATATATTTATATATTCCTGGACTCGGATGTCACGCAGGTAGCTATAGCTGCCTCCGTGGTGACGTTGGTTGTTTCCCTGGAAGTCAGGGTCTGCTGACCGAAACCACAAATGAGCGGCTGGCTTCTGTTTGTTGACTCCGCTGATTTGTCGTTTTCTGCCTAGTGTTGTTCATCCTCGCATTTCTCCACCGTACTGATGAGGGCCGAGAGCCCGAAACACGTGTCTACGGTTAACTCCTATCTCTGAGGGCTATGTCCACTAAGTTCTTTTCATTATATATATATATATATATATATATCTTTCGATTGCTTTGATATCATCATACATTTCCTATCAAAGTGTTTCCCAGAAGATATCACTTCTACCTAAATTACCTGCTCACCAAGACAGCCACAACCGTGACCGTCCTTGTCCAGCCGACCCGCGTGACCATCCATGACCACTCATGACCATTCATGAACATCCGTTACCCTTCGCGATCATCCTTGTGAGCATCTTTGTCCAGTCGGTCCGCGTCTGTGATTACCCGTGACCACTTATGACCATCCATGAATAACCGTGACCGTCCATGATCATCCTCGTGACCGTTCGCGATCATTCCCGTGACATCGTTGTCCAGTCGGCCTGCGTGATCATGCGTGTCCACCCATGAGCATCTATGAACATCCGTAACAGTCCGTGATCAACTTCGTGGCTACCTGTAGCCATCCAAAAAAAAATTAAAGTTTCAATAGTTTTCTTTGATTTGATGTCTCTAGTAGTATTCTTAATATTAACAATACCTAACCAAAACTAACTAAATCTCTTGGAGAGTTGGGTTAGATGTTTTGATCGTTTGCTTCCGTTTAGATATCTCTACTAGTATCCTTCAATATTAACAATATCTAACCAGAACTAACTAAGTCTCTTGGAGAGTTGGGTCACATGTTTTGACCGTTTGCTCTCGTTTAGATATCTCTAATTATATTATTCAATACCAAGGTCACCAAACCAAATCATATCCAAATAATCCCAGTAAACTATTTCTACACTCGAGTTCGCTTTATATTGATGATAATATTTTTTCAATATAGTTCAACCAGAACTATGTGTGAGTTCTGCTTTTTTCACCTGTTTTGTGCCGGTTGTTATGCTTCAGATTCCAACAACCATTTCAATGAATCATTAATTTTATGACCCTTTTGTTTTCAAATCTACAAAACGAGTTATACTATATTTATCCTCAAAATAACTTCGTAGTAATTGCATTCATCAATTACTTATCCACATGCAATAGCAAATATGACATGATTCTATAATGTTCTCATCCACCATGATTTCACGAACAAGTCTCAACAAGTTCAAACAAGTTTGCACGAGTTCAATATAAGGATGTTCGGGAATCTACGGTCTGCAGGTGTTCATCATCGTGAATCTTCGGATTCAAGATCATCCCCGATCGTGGATATAAAAAACAAAAGTACTTCTAGAATCATTATTCATCAGTCTCTCATACGAGAAACATCTTGCTCGTTGCTCTTATATAATCATCACGAATTAAATTCAAAATGTCGTCTGCAGCAGAATACCAACGGAAAATTCAAGAGCAACTGGACAGGGTCAAGTTGCAACCCAGTTGTTTATCAATAGAACTTTGGATCAGGGAGTGCAATAGAGTGTCACGATTATTGCAAAAACGTCTGAAGCGTGCGGATGCTTCAGGTGAAAAACAACACTTATTGGCAGTTATAGGACAATGTAAATCCTTCAAGCAGAATTTCAAAGCGTTGCGTGTCACAGGCAGAGGCTTGCCATTGAGAGTTCTCACAGCTAAACACCGAGTTCGATGGGAAGATACCGCAGCAGCTTTCAAAGAGCGTATCCGAAACGGCATCATAACTAATCTGAAACATCTGGATCTTCGGCAGTTCTTAGATGATTGCAAAATATTCTTCAGTCGGCGTATACAGAACATATTGAAAAAATACGAAGCAGTTAAAGTGAATACTGTATTTTGCGGTGAGTTCTCTACAAATCAAGTTAATTTAGAAACTACTGAAGCCAAATATTTGAATACAAAGAATGAACCGATTTATCGAGACACCAACTTGAATATGTGGTTCATCACCAATGTAACGAATAGCCTACTTACCGATTTCGACGAATTTCAAGTAAATGGTAGCGGGTGGACTATGAAAAAGATCGTTAACCTATGAGTGAATATAAACGAATTCTCCCCACAGAGGTTCTATCACTACGCTTCTGAGGAAAAATTAGCTCTACGAGAAATCTGCTACGAATCCAAGAGAGATCACCATCCGTCTACAGCCTGTTTCATGGTTTCCCAATCATCAGGACGGCTTGTGGTCTCTTTCAAATTCGTATCAAATATCTCATAGTGCTAATACCTACCGGCAAGTACGGAAATGTGAGAAGCATCAAATTATAGATAGTGACAACTATAATCTTTAATTTTGTATGTGTCTTCGGAATTTGGTTCGTGTATTGAAATGGATGGATGTTTCAATAAGGTACTTCAGTTCCTTGCCAATACTTCGACTGGGGCTGCATTTTTCTTCGTTTTTTTTTGCTACAAAAATATTGTTTATTGAGGTTTAAAGTGACATAATATGCAAGATGTTTGATTCTAAAAGTTAACAATAATGTGAACTTACCTAAAACAGTTGATTAAAAAGGTAACTTCACATTATTTTTAACTTTGAGAACAATCGGACATCTTGCATATTATTCATTTATTTAATAATTTATTATTCAAACAGGCCTTATTACATGAATAAAAAGATTTGGAATATGAATTTACATGCGAACTGTATGGCTTACAGTCTAATACATGAGATTAATTGAAGTTTCTGATATACTGTGTAACGATCTCTTTGAAAGCATTCAATGAAACTGTCCAATCTATATCCATCAATAAGTTGAATGTATTGGCTAGTCGCAACATGATTATAAGCGGGGACCTTGCCGTAGTGCAAACTAGGGGTAATTTGAACATAGGAGAATTTCTTATTCTGCTTGCAGGTACATTAAATCTGATCCGTGAAAGGAGTTCAGGAGAGTTGACTTTATGATTCAGTATTTTGTATAGAAATATTAATATATTTTGGTTTCTTCTATTGTCCAGAGGCAATATTCTAAACTCATTTCTCAATTGCATTGTTCTAACTATTCTGCAGTCAGGATAGATACGATATAAAGAATTTGTTTTGATTTTTTTTTCTACTTCGAAAAGTGTAATTTGATATTCTCCTAACCAAATTTCTGATCCGAGTTCAAGTTTCGATCTGACTAGAGTGTAGTACAAAATCTTTATAGCTTTTATATTGGAAAAATTTGATATTTGTCTCACTATGAAGCCTAACATACGGTTTGCTGATTTAATTATATTTTTTACATGGTTTGAAAAGGATAGTCTATCATCATATGTAATACCCAGGTCTCTCATTTCCCTAACGCTCTGCAACCCCTCTCCTTGCATTATGTAATCAAATATTATCGGCTCTCTTAACTTTGTGATTCTCATAACGCTGCATTTTTTCAGATTGAAGAATAGTTTATTTATACAACTCCACTCGCAAAAATATTGTGAGTCCTTCTGCAACATAACACTGTCTCTAATAGTACCTATTAAAAAAAAAATTGAGATCATCTGCAAATAATAAACAGCTCGAGAACTTGAGACCTGAGGGCAAATCATTGATAAACATAACAAAGAGTAAGGGTCCCAAATTGGGACCCCGTGGTACTCCAGAATTGGCTTCATATTTCCCTGAGGTATTTCCATTATGTTTGACTACTAAAAATCTATTTTCAAGATAACTTCCAAACATTTTGGGTGTGCTATCAGAGAGTCCAAACTCATTCAACTTTGTTGATAGTACACCGTGATCAACTTTGTCAAAAG
Organism: Gonioctena quinquepunctata; assembly: GCA_018342105.1. Lineage (NCBI taxonomy): Eukaryota > Metazoa > Arthropoda > Insecta > Coleoptera > Chrysomelidae > Gonioctena > Gonioctena quinquepunctata. Next base: position 142,560 of record JAFIRS010002422.1, read on the forward strand.
CCTTTTTCAAAATCAGTAAATATTACATCGATTTGTGATTTAATCTCGAGTGTTTCATACCCTGTACAAACAAAGCTGAATACATTTGTATTAACAGATCTTTTGGTAACAAATCCATGTCGCTGAGGCGTTATACTATTCTCAACATATCCATATAATCTTGAATACATATATGATTTGTTCAAATAATTTAGAAGGTGCCGGCATTATTGATATAGGCCTGAAATTCTTAATGTCCATCTTGTCACCAGATTTGAGAATGGGAGTAACTACAGCTGTTTTCCATAAACTTGGAAATTCATTCGTTGTTAGGATTAAATTAAAGATATGTAGCAGTGGTGTTGCCAACCACTCACTTACACCTTTCAATATATAGGGTGGAATACCATCTATTCCAGCTGCCTCCCTAGGTTTCAGTTTCCTTACTGCTTCTTCATATTCAGACTGTGTGACTGGTTGCATGCTGAGCGTATCATTTGTTACAGGACTACCACTCACACAGTCATAACATGACTGATACGATGACTTGGTGTTTGAGAAAACGAAGGCAAAAACGTTGCAAATGCTTCTGCTGTTTCAGTGTCTTGATTTTTTTTTCTTTATATACATAGTTCCCAACTCACAAAATTCCAAAAATTATTTATGTCCGTACCCAACCCATTTTCAATTTTTTTAATGTATAGTCTCTTCTCTAATCTTATTAATGCTTTAATCTTTTTTCTCAAATTGTTGAACTGTACTGCATAATAATCAGATACAAATCTTAATTTCCTTAACCTCTCTTTCTCTTTCAGCAGTTCTTTAATTTCATTTCTGAACCAACCCTTATATTTCTTAGAGTTTTTATACAAATTATACTTTGGTACACATTCATCAATAATCCTATTCCATTTACTATAAAAAAATTCTTCTGCCACTTTAACATTTTTTTCTATTGTTACATTGGACCAGTCAGTGTCCCTCACCATTTCGCAAAGTCTATGAAATTCAGCTCTTTTGTAGTTGTATTTCAATTCCTTCAGGTTTTGCTTTTGTTCATGTCTATAAGTATTTATGTTGATTGTGATATCTAATGCAGGATGATAAACATCCTTCATAACAAAAGGGATATTGTCCCTTCTTACGTAACAAGAAGTGGAGTTACTTTCAGAACTGATGACTAAATCTACCGTTCTTCCTTGATAATTCAGTATATCATTGTATAACAGAAATCCATTGAAATCAACAAAATCTCCAAAACAGCTCAAGTTATTATCATTATTATTACAATGACGATTATAATTCATTCCAGTGATATCCCCGATGTTGGAATCCCCCATAATATATACCTTATCCATATCACAATATATCAAATTGTTTTGCAAAAACTCGAGAGCAGATTCATACACATCGCATACGCTTCCTGACGGTATAAATATGGCGCAAAAAATGTACTTACCGTTGCTTAACCTTAATTCAACAACAGCTGCTTCAAATGTAGTACTTTGTGTTACAATTCTCAATATTTTGATTTTTTTTAATTGCAATTAGTACACCACCTCCCGTTGTTTTCTTTGTTGATTCCAAATTCCTATCTGCTCTCACTAAATTATATATACTATTATCAACAATTTCCCCATCCCTAATTCATTTCTTCAACCATGTTTTGACTGCCACCACAATATCTTGAGTCAGACAGCTACTAAAAAAATCGTTACACTTTGTATTTAACCCTCTACAATTTTGATAATATACTTTTAGTTCAGCTAACATCAATTAGTAATCGAATTGTGAGCTCCTTACTCATTAGAATATTAATACATAAATAAATTAGTGGTCATAATCAGACCAGTCTTATAATTAATAGAAATTAATATAAATTCACTACAAACTAAAAATATTTGGAACATGTATAATATTATCAAACCAAACTGTTCCCGCAAATCCCATTAAATAATCCTATATATTTTATTATTCGCCAAGTGGAAATGAGATATTCCACTCTGGCAAAAACAACAGGTGTAAATAAAAGTTCAGAAAAACCAAATGTTTTTTCACTGCTACTTCTGTAGATTAGCCAAATCAGTGTCCACGCGTACCCAATGCACAACGTTGCCAATTTTTACGAAAATTCTCAATTCTTGGTCCATACGGCTTTACTGCCAAATTTCAATTTTGTTGCAAGTAGAAGTTTGTACAATGCATGAGTTAACTCCTCGTTGGTGAATACTTTGGTACCTTTATCGAAATTCTCACTTCAAGAATCTCATTCCTCTTCAGAAGTGACACGAAAGTAACAACAATGAGTCTTGGCTTCAGTAAACTGTCATTTTTTTTCCCAATCCTAAATATATTGTATATTTCGAATTGTGAGCACTTTATTTTCATTCCATCATTAAACAGTGTTAATACTTTAGCTAGTAAATTTTCATTCTCTTCTTCCATAATTCCTACAATCCTCAGTTTATTTTCTGTGAGATTCATTAATGTTCTTTCTTGCTTTCTCTCTAATTCATCTAACTTCGTTTCATTGTGTGTGATTAGATTCTCAGATATTGTTTATTTTGAGAATATATGAGTAAAATTTGACTCACTTTTATCCTTGGTCTTTTCTAGGTTTATGATCGATATTTTCATATTTTCCACCAAACCTTCCAGTCTTGACAGATTTGATACTATTCCATTCATATTTTCCTCCATGCTATCAAGTTTCTTCTCAAGTCTTTCTATACCGTCATTGAACTTTCCTGCGAGTTTAGGCATCATCCTGTTTATTATAGTTTCTATTATCGTTTCGTCCACAGTTGAGACACACCTAGTTCTCTGGGTCATTTCAAATATTAATCGCTACGAAGGATCAGAGCAACTGGCAACACTGTACTGTACAGAAATAATTCGAATAACTTGAATTATTTTTCTTCACTTCATAACTATGTTCACAACAATATTTTCGGAAACTTTCTCTTAATATTGCACTTTTATGGTTTGTCAACTGTTCATTCAGTTAGACTCATAATTTATTTTGGCCGATTTACCACTGAAAATATGAAATAAACGGCGAGCTCACACAGACGATGTTTACTGTGTCGCCATACCATTATGTAACTTTCAACCTCAATACACAATATTTTTGTCGCCAAAAAACCCTGGAGAACACTGCAGCCCCAATCGAAACGTTGGCCATGAATTGAAGTTCCTTGTTGAAGAATCCTCATTTTCAGTAACAATCAATAAATTCCATAAATATTTCTGGTTCGAAAATTCTACACACTGTTCAAGGAGGGTGCGTGTGATAGCTCATTTCAAAGGGTTTTTAATTCTCTATCCAGCAATATAAGGTTTTTTTTAATTTGTTTATCCTCCATCAAGAAAATTAAATTTGAAAATTTTCAAATGTGTTGATTGTCGTTATTAAATTGTAAAAATCGTTGTAGTTTATGAACAAACATCACTAACATCAACTAACTGAAACATCAGCACAAATACAGTTATGTGTCTTTATCTCTGGATAAATCTCTTTGGCAATCCATTTTTTCAATTCTTTTTTAAACGTTCGATAGTTTTTTATATCTCTCAAGTCGCGTGGTAATAAAGCATAGATTCTGGGTGCTAAATAATTGGTATTTAGTTGGCCGATAGATCATCAAGGGAATTGGGCTGTGTGATATGAACTTTGGATTTCAAAAAAGTCTAATGGTGATAAAACAGAAGTTATCGCAGACTATTCTATTGGTCCTTGCCTTCCAATCATTCTCCCTGTGAAATTGTCATTTGAAAATTGACATACAAATGCAACAGAATATGGAGAAGCTCCATCACCCTGAAAGGTGAAGTAGATTATCGTCTTCGAGTAGCTGAGTGATTGCGGGATTTACAGTTGTATCAAGAAGTTCAAAATACTTTTGTCCGTTGAGGTTACCATCAACAAAATATGGACCTACAATATGGTCTCCCAAAATCCCAGCCCAAACATTTAATGAGTTTTCCTGTACCAATGTTGATTCACAACACTGCAGTATTTGCAGTTGTGCCTGTTATCATGTTTAAATAAAAGGAAGATTCGTCAGAAGAGCACACATTGTAGAGGTAATTATTATTTTCTGGAAGTTTTGTTTCCTGATTACAGGTAATTGTAAATTTTGTTGGGGTGAGATACAATAACTAAAACCGCTATTGATTCTTTGCTGACGTTTTGAATTTTATAAAGTCATCTTCAGAGCAATAAATGAGAAACCTAGTGTTTATTGCCCTGAAGATGACTTTATAAAAGTCGAAACGTCAGCAAAAAATCAATAGTGGTTTCAGTTATTGCACCTTACCCCAACAAAATTTACAATTTACGGTAGTTATCATCACCAATCAATAACTAATGATTTCACATAGCCATAGTTGTCATTTACTACGATTTTTTCGATATTGATTTTTTGGCTTGTCGGGTACTACTAACTAAGTGTTTTCATTTTATCCTTGATATATGGAAAAGTAGATTTTGTACCAATTATTCCGTTGCAAATGAAATAATGATTCGAAATCCTCTCGACATTGTTTGAAGTTCTCAGGAATCTCTTGATTTGTATTTTATTACGATCCCTTTATATCGAAAGAGAAAATTCATGAAGGTGCATTTCCAAAAAAAAGATCGAAGATTGACAGATTTCTCACTTGTTCATATATAAATGTACAAGGCAAAACGGCCCGGCTGGTCAGGTCTATCGATATCTGAACTCGAATCTATCAGGAAAAACTCGCGTTTGAGAAGTCCGTATGACTGCAACATATTCACAGCTGCAGGTCCTACATGCATGAGCAGGAGATATAGGAAGATATATGCCATCGTTCTGAGGGGACCTTGAAATGGCGGTCCCGAGTTCATGGATGTTGAGCTTGTTGGAAACACCACAGGATTTGGCAAAAAAATTTCGGTTGGGGGAATTGTACTACTGTTGATGATGAACTCTGGTCGCAGAAATAGGCCGATATTGAAAAAAAAAATAATGATGAAAACATGTGAAGGGATTCGAAATAACATTGGAATGCTTCAGTGATCCATGTGGTCGAAGATATCGCAGAAGGGACTTCATGTAATGAAAACCATGAATTGTTAAAAAAGACGATTTATATTGTGTGTTATTTTACTGGTCATAATTAGAATAAAGCCGAATAGTTTGAATAGAGCCAAATAGTTTGAACATCAACATCATTTCAAAATTGAGATATTTTCCATGTTACCCGATAGTTCACTGAAGAAATGAATGCAATTTCAAGAATATTGATTAACAACAAAGCGTCATCTTTCCGATAAATTACTCCCGTTGAGCCTTTACATCTCGTTCTTTGAATATTGCGATCAAACACCACAATGAAACGTGATTCTGAGAACGAGCGAAGTGAGAGAATGATAAAATCGAATGTATTCAACAATAACGGTTCAGAGAATAACTGATCTTGAAAGGATCGAAGGAGCCTTTGAGGTGAAAGCCGTGACTTCATTTCAAGTTGATGCTGACTGTATTACCTTCATTGACAAGAGGCAATGAATAGATGGTATCTGGATTCAGAATCGAGTTCGAAGGAATTACTCAAAGAAAATACGTTGTAGCCAATATTGTACGAGAATATGTTTGTTCCTACTCAATATTACCAAACATCCACAGGGCAACATTCTATAAAATGGAAAACATTATCATTGATTAGATCTGGAAATTCCATAACTACGCACCTCTCGAAGCCCCAGATTTACTCATCAAGTTACGGAGACACCTTACTGTTGTGAGTTTCTACGTATCATATGAGTTATGTGAATATAAAAATATTGAGCTTTCTTGTTTAGAATGTTGATATAACATGAAAAAGATACGTTTTTCCAATAATGGAAAACAGTTTTCATCAACCTAGAAACATAGTATAAATATTTTCTATTTTGGTACGATTAGTATATGGTACACCATAAAAAATGTAGAGGGATTGGCTCTGGGTATTCCCAAGATTGGTTCCGGTCTTTCCCAATCCTATTTTGGCTAATTTGTCTGCAATTCCATTCCCGGGGACACCAGAGTGTCCTGGCATCCATAGGAAGCTGACTTCCCTTGTGAGTTTTGCACTCAGGAAATTACCCAATAAAATAACGTCTGGAAATAATCTTATTCCCAGCTTCCTAGTAAGGGACTGTTTCCAATTATTTGCCTGTCTTTTGTCAAACATATTCAACGCAATCCTGAACCAATCCCACTTCCCAGGTCGATGGAAACAATCAAAGAGCTGTTCAATTCTCAGAGCCGGAATCTCGGAGAATATTGAGAACTACAGGCCAATATCTATTATATGTAACTGCGCGAAGGCTCTCGAGATATCTGTGTATGATCAGCTAATGCCACAAGTGAAACCTCTGATTTCAGCTAACCAGCATGGCTTTCTAGCAAAAAAATCCATTGTGTCAAATCTCTGCATTATCAAGCAGTTTTTGTTAGATGTAATGGACAAAAAGGGCAAGTTGACGTTATATACACAGATTTTGCGAAGGCCTTCGACAGAATTAATAATCCTATATTACTGGAGAAACTAGATCGAATAGGTTCAAATTATTCACTGACTAAACTGCTACGCTCTTATTTGTACCAGAGAACAAATGTTGTTTTCTAATGGTTTTGCATCAACACCATACACATCACCATCAGATGTGCCATAAGGCTCTAACTTAGGACCCCTGCTTTTCCTCATCTTCATAAATGATCTTACTTCCGAGCTTTCGTGTGGCAACTTACTTTTCGTAGACGACTTGAAAATATTTTCATCTTTCGAACCAAGAGAGTTGCTCTTACCTACAGTCGCAATCATTTCTAATAGTAAACTCCTTCGTAAACAGGTGTCTAGTCAATTAATTAGCAATGAATGTTGAGAAATGCAAAGTGTGCTCCTACACACGAAATGGAAATACTATTGAGTTCTTCTTTTCTTTCGGGGATGAAATACTTTCTCGCGAAAAAGCTGTGAGAGGCCTGGGTATCGTGTCCGACAGCAGGTTAACATTTGTTGGCCACACGAATGAAGTCGCGGGATCAGCTACAATAATTCTTGGTTTTGTTCTGCGCAACTATAAGTCATTCACCAATATTTGCTCCCTGGCACCCTTGTTATAATATACACAAAGAGCGTTTGGAAAATGTGCAAAGGCGTTTCTTGTACTCAGATCAGATGGCGTGTATCCAGCTAGAGGAACCGACCATACCACACTACTTCAAATATTCGGTTCGCCTTCCTCAGAATAACGAAGAATTTCATTATATATAAAATTTTGCATGGTTTCAGATGCACACTCGTTACTAGAACAATTTTAATGTACCCCAAGCTAATACACATAGACAGATCACTTTCTATACTCTATCTACTAGATCCAACCTTGAGAAATTATCTCCTATTAATGTGATGTATGAAAACTACAATACTCACTGCATGCGATGCGATATCAATTTCGATCCACTAATATGCCAGCTCTTTTCTTTGTTTTCTTTTTCTTTCTTATTCAATCACGTGTTTGTGTGTCTATTGTTTTTGATTTTTCAAATGTACAAAAAACAAACCTATAATAATAATAATAATTAATGTCTTTATTACCAATTAATAAAGGATAAGATTATATTTTATTTATATAGTCAGGGCGAGATTCAGTTTGTATGTAATAATAAATATAGTACAATATGAAATATATATTAGCATTTAACATACATCTGCTCTTCCATCTAACCCCAAAAAAGAAGTCAAAGACAGCAAATAGAATAATAAATAAATTAAATTAATAGAAAGATATTAGTTTAGCGAATAATTAGCCATTACTTAATTAGCCAAGGGAAGATATTTTGATTCGACAAACTTAATTATTGTTGAGAAAAATAATGGTCGAATAGAACTCGTTTGAGTTTATGTAGTGATGAGTAACTGAAATCGTGAGATAAGTTATTGAGATGGTTAACAATGCAATAAGAAAACGATCGTTTGAAAAACTCAGTATGGTGGCGAGGTATAGTGAGAGTATATCTGTGTCTTAAATTTAGAGAATTTACATCAGTTCTGTAAGGTGGAGAGTTTTCCTTTAGTAGCTCAATATAAAACATGGTAGAACGCAATTCTCGACGATTTTCCATGTGTAGCCATTTAATAATTTTGAGAGTGTGACTGATATGCTCAAATTTGCGAATACCAAAAATAAGTCTTAGGCATGAATTTTGCAATTTTTGTATTCTATTCATATCAAATGAATTTAAATAAGAATTATATGAAATGTCACAGAAATTTAGTATAGATAATACTAATTAATCGCATTGTAGGATTTTAACCAACACGTGGCGAGATTAAAATATGAGTTTTAGTGCTGCATAAATTTTTTGTGAACAGTTACTAATATGGTGCGAAAATTTTAAGTTTACATCAAACCACAACCTTAGTTTTTTACTTTTTCGCTAAATTGTATAGTATGACCATTAATTAAAATATTTCATGATTTCATGATTGTTTGAACACCTGCGAATCAGTTTTGTTACCAAAAATAATTGCATTAGTCCTAGATGCATTTAGTTGTGAACAATGATTAATTGAAAATGTATGAAGATTATGTAAGTCATAATTAATAGCAGTTACCGCTTGATTCGCTTCATCCAAGGAAAAAGACATATATAACTGAGTATCGTCAGCATAGTAATGTTGTGAACATGAAAATAAAATATCTGGAAAATTTGATGTTTAAATAAAGAAGAGTATAGGGCCCAATATAGATCCTTGGGGCACACCGGTACTCACAGATAAGAATCTTGATACACTTTCTTGATTTTTTACAGCTTGACTTCTCTTAGATAGATACGATTTAAATAAATCTACAGCTTTGATATCCAGACCACTATATGCTAAGATCCAAAAGAATAAATTATGATTAAGAGTGTCAAATGCTTTCGAGTAGTCAAATAATGGCAACACAGTTAATTTAGTCCTATCAAGAGCTGCCAAAATAACATCAGAGATTTTTAATAGTGCTGATGTACAACTGTGACCAGTTTTAGATCCGGACTGTACTGTGGGTATTACGGAATTTTTAATTAAATGATTCTGTAGTTGACTATTGATAACTTTTTCTAAAATCTTTGATGAAGTTGGCAAAACACTGATCGGTGGTAATTGTTGTAACAATTGTGGATTATTCACTTTAGGCAAGGGAGTAACAAATGTTTCTTTCCAATTTTGAAGGAACACAGAATTGAATAAACAATAGTTGATTATAAGAGTAATATACGGTAACAGAAATGGTAGGCACAAATTTAAAGTAGGAATATTGATGCCACCTGGTCCAACAGCCTTACTTTTAATACCTTTTATTATATTGAGAATATCCATTTCCGATACTGGTTGAAACGTGAGGGTTGTATGTACCGATTTTTTTGTATGGTGCTCATAGAAATGTTTCGTATCATAGTCAGGAGTTGATTTAGGAACAGCGTTCAAGAAGAATTCATTAATTTCATTCACATTCCACTTATTTGAAAAATCCATATCACTACGATCTTTATTCGATCCCACAATGGCCTCAAGACTGGACCACCTCTCTTTATGTGATTGGTTTTTCAGCTTAAATTTGATATATGCTTTTTTTTCTTTTTTGATTGTGACATTTACTGAATTACGTAATTGTTTATAAGATTGCCAGACGTTGTTACTTTTGGTAATCTTGGATTTTTTTTAAGCTCTATCTCTATCAGAAGTTATAGCCTTGATTGCATCAGTTTTTATAATTCTAAAGCATTGAAAAGGGGCGTGAAGATCCAGGATATTAATGATGTTGTCATATAAGAATTGCACTTTGCTATCAACATCGTTTGATTAAAATATAATTTTCCAGGGTATAGATTGTAGGTCACTATTAAATTGATTGTGATTTAAATTTTTTAAATTTCTACAGGTGATGTATCTAGGTTCCTTTATTTCTAGTTTTAATCTAGTATTAAATAAAATCATTTCATGATCGCCTATTTCAGGAATATGTTTAACTTTTTGTTGCATAATAATATTATCATCAGATGTTATTAAGCAATCCAGCAGAGTGGCTGAATGATAGGTAATGCGTGTTGGTTCCCTTATCAATTGTTCCAGCCCTAGGCCATCAAGAGTATTTGCCGCTACTCCACATGAGGCACTATTAATATCAAAAAGGTTCACATTAAAATCACCTGGACAAATAATATAGTCCACTGTCGGTTGAATGGATGATATAACAGCTTCGAAATGTTCGAAAAAATAATTGCAATGTCTTTCATGAGTGTTATAAAATACGCCTGAGGCACAAAACTCAGAATTCAAAGAAATATTCAACCATATCTGTTCAATTTCTTTACCACAAGGAATAAGTGAATATTTTATAATAGTTTCTACATAAATACCTACTCCTCCACCACTGATATCTCGCCCACGATCTACTCTCTCAAAAAATAATCGGGTATACTAATAGCATCATTCGATATATTACTTTCAAGCCATGTTTCACTTACCGTGAGTAAATCGAAATTGAGATGAAGTATTAGATTTTTTACTTCATTAAAGTGAGCTACTAATGAACGAGCATTAAGATGACCGCATTGCAAAAATTTCTGCATAATTACGAATTAAAAGTAATATAAATTAGATTGACTTCATACAATAAATACTAATCTAACAGCTAGATAAAATGAGTTAATTTAATTTTTTTTTAAAAATAATATATATATATATATATATATATATATATATATATATATATATGATTAGGTATATTAAATCAACAACAATGACAATCTCATTGACTGAGGTCAATTAAAGATTTTATAAGTTTTCTCGTATTGTTCAGAAATGCGTAAATAATACCTTCATATGTCCAACGCACAGATTCTCGCACTTTCTAAAATCATTGACGATTTTCATAGGAAAGCATTTCACTGATCACAATACCACTTCCCTTCAGATTTTTCTCAACGACAAACACTTTATTCTTCATCCATTTGTTTACAAATTTAACAGCCAGCGGCCTAGGCTTCTTATCTTGACGTTTTTTTCCCATTCGAAATGGATAGTTTGAGTTTATGGTTGATTAGTTTAACAACGACATCCAGTAGATCTTCCTTCTCTCTCTCATCAATACCATTTATTACAAGGAATTTTGACCGTTGGTCTCGCTTTGATGTTTCAATATCTTTTTGTTGGTTAGACATTCTTTGATTGATATTGTCCAATTCTAATTTAATGTCATTAATTGAATCACGAAATTTGTTTTCAAACACATTTATCGAATCAACTAAATTACCTTGATCGCCTCCCTTCAGCGACATTTGACTTTTAATATCTTTCAAGCCTTGGTGTAACATTGTTTCCAGTTTCACGATCCGTGAAGTGAGATGTTTGTTTTGATTTTCATCCATGGTTGACGTATTTCCTCGGGTATCTACTGGCATTATATATTTTACTAAGCACTAAGTTTCCAGTAACTGGGCGAATAAAACAAGAATTTGCAAATAATCTTAGAGAGCGACTCTACACGTCCTACTCAGTTGACGCCATCTTTACTCCATGCGTTCTCTGTATGTATTTTAGCATCAAGTAGCTTTTATTTTTATTGTATTATTATATCATATATTGTCCTGTGAATGGATTTATCCGTTGGGCAATACATTTAGATTGTCTATTCTTCTTTCTTTTTCTTTTCGATAAACTTTCTATGGCGTTTTTATACTCGGATACCAATTTGGATACGATATCATTTGATCCTAACGCCATAATCGCTGCATTACTGTCCGAGTAGAAGACATACATTCCAAATCTTGATCCATCTGTATACCAGGGTGATCCGGGCGCAGCGTCTTCCCATTTCTCCCTCATGGGGTGATATCTCTTTCCATTAATAGGATTGGACAGCCCTCCTGTGTTTATGGTCTACCTCAGAATCGATCTATTGGATTGCGTCTTTGAGTCTGTAGGTAGTGTACATGGCTTCATGCTCACTGACAAGGTCCAAAGGTGGTAGTCCTAGAATAACTTCTAGAGCTCTGGTGGGCGTCGTATTCATGACACCTGTCATTCCTGGATAAGCAAGCGGTTGTACTTCATCTAGTTCATTTCTGCATACGCCCTCAGTGGTGCCGGTCCACCAAATGATGGATGCGTACGTTAAGTTCGGGGGAATGATCGCCGTATACATCCAGTGTAGGGCTTTAGGAGTCAGGTCACACATATTGCCGAAGGCTCTTCTGCATGCTCAATAGGAGCAGATAGCCTTCTTGATGCTATTTTCAATCTGCTCATTCCAGGTCATGATAACTCCAAGGTGTAGGTCGACCCTTTGTATGGAAGCTGTCTGGAGGAGTTCTTATTTCGCGTTTCTTGGTGAATAGCACCAAGTCTGCTTTTTCTGCCAAGAGTATTATTAATGGTTTATTCTAGCAGGTTTACTGGTTGGTCCTAAGCCAGCATGCCTCAGTTATCTGCATTGGCTTGTGTATACAGTCCTGTTTCATTTAGTTTCGTGAGAAGTTCGTTGACAACCAGGCACCATAATAGGGGTGACAGAACTCCTCCTTGTGGACACTCTCTTGATACATTTGCAGCTAAGGTTATCCTGTTCAGTTCTACTGTTACCACTCGCTGTTATACTAGAGCCTTGATCCACTTGATCAGGGTTGGATCGATATAGACCCAAATGACGTGTTGTCAAATGCTCCTTCAATATCAATGAAGACCCCTAGTGCGAATTTTCCACTAGTCAATACTCTCTCTATCCTATATATATATATATATATATATATATATATATAAGGTGGAGGAGAGCTGTGTCTGTGACTTGTTTTGTTTTGCTTCGTAGGCATATTGTTGCTTATGCAGTGGATTACACTGCAGCAAATTAATAAAAAAATCATTCAACAAAGTTTGTCACTTGGAAACCGACTTAAAAAAAAAAGTACAACACAGCAGGCGGTAAGGAACTATTTTATGATATTAACTATTATATCATAAAGGGTGCATTCTTGAATGAAATGTTTGTACAATGTGTTCTCAGAACGTCGAGTATAGGATGAATACAGTAATCGATAACAAAATTTAGAAATTTTTACCTCACACTAGACAAACACTGTTCAGAAACGAAACGATGAGAACAAGTCACCTGTCGTTGCTTTACACGTGTGAAATCTTCCAATTGACTTTTAGGGTTTTCAAATAGTTCTCTCATTTATTAAGTTTGACACTAACATTACAGTCCCTGTGAACATTGTGAACGCCACCTAAACGTGGGGAACGTTGGCCTTATGAGATGCTTTGAAGAACATAAAGTGAAGGGAAGAAAAATAAATGCCACAAGGCTCGAGAAACGAAGGATGAGTGAATAAACTAGGTCTGGGAGGGAGGGTAAAATTCATTCCTCTACATTATTCTTGAATATTCGAAGGTTGTGATTGTTCCAAGAACCTCCCTTGGCAAATTGAATCCATACTTTTGTCATATGAGAGAAGAATTCTTTTGTTAAGTTTCATGCTCAACAGCGTAAGGATCAGCCAACTGGGTTTTTCGAATTCGTCTGAGAAAAATAGTTCGATGTGGGATGAGGTATGAAATTTGAGGGGAATAAATGCAATTCAGTAGAAATTTAACGTTGCATTGCTTACACCGTGATCTGTACCCAAAAAATTTTCTCTTCATTCCAGTATACTCCAATTGATATGCGGATAAGATCATTTCATTCATTTGTATGAGTTGATTGGAACTTATCATTATAGAATCGAAATTGGTAAATACTATCCAATTAGCACTCATCAATCAAATGGCTCCCTTAATACCTTGACATGTCGTGCAAACCACACCCTCATAACCAATACATTCCATTACGACGTAAGTGGTTATTTTCTATATGAGGTGTAGAAATATGGAAGAGAAACACAGGAAACTCATTTATATCAGTTTTTTCATTTCAGACGATTGAGTTAGTACTTTCATGAAAACAAAGTTATATTTTCATAGCTATAGGTAGATAGTGAGAACATGAATGAATATTACAATCTTCGCAAATACAGGGTGTTAGTGAATAAGTGCAACAAACTTCAGGGGGTGATCCTGCATGAGAAAATAATGACAGTTTGCTATATAACTTTTGTCCGCAAAAGCTTCGTTTTCCAAGATACGGGCTGTTAAAGTTTTTCTTGAAAACTGAATATTTATTTATTGCTCTGAAACCGGTCGAGATATGAAGGTGAAATTTGGCGATTTTCAAAACGTAGTTATTGCGCATTTTTTCACATGCAATTGAGAATTTTATGTTCATCATTGGCGCGCATACGGGTAATGATCTCAATTATTTTAAAGAAAAAAATGGTACGCCACTGAGATATTTCAAATATTTTAATTCTTCGTTTGATTTGTGACAGAAAATCTCTCTTGTCTTTTTTTGTATGGGGCGCCGTTTTTATGCAAAAATATAAAACATTTTAACGCGTATTTTTCATTTCTTTAATACATTATCAAGAACTATCTAATACAATAACCTTAAACCAGAACAATAACAGAAAATAACACTAATAAATAAATAGGCGCAAAGCTACAACGAATGTTCAGAATGACCTCCCTCAGACGTGATACAAGATTCAACTCTTCGCCCCATTGATTGTCGTAATCGCGCAAATATTCCTGGTGTATTTCTTATTTTCTCACACCCGGCTATAATTCGATTCCTCAGGTCTCCAACATTTTCGACGTGAGTGGAATGAACTAATGACTTGAGAAAACCCCAAATACAAAGATCTAGGGGATTTAAATCCGGAGATCGAGCAGGCCAATGTTCCGTACCTACCCTACCTATCCAACGATTTGGATATGCTGTATCTAAGTGATTACGTACAATAATACTAAAATGGACTGGTGCACCATCATGCATGAATCAGAAGTGTTGTCTCAGCTGTAGAGGAATTTCTTCAAGAAGAACAGGTAACTCTTCCTGTAGGAAATTCAGGTGAGAGTCGCCTGTTAGTCGTTGTGGGAGGAAATATGGACCGATTAAATGATCGCAAGTACCCCAAGCCATATATTTACTGAAAACTGATGCTGAAAATGAGCTTCAAAGATTCCATGTGGATTTTCCTCAGTCCAGAAGTGATTATTATGGAAATTTTGTATGAACCATCGTCCAAAATTAGCTTCGTCAGTAAAAAAAACGTCATTTAAAAATTTAGGAATTTGAGCGATTTGATGAAGAATCCAATGGCAAAAAACTGGGCGCGGAAAATAGGTAGTAGAGCTTGCACACGTTGGATATGAAACGGATACAATTGCTGTTCTGTAAGAATTTTAAATACAGTGAAGTTGCTTACATTCAGTATGTTGGCAATTTTTCGAGTAATTGTTTCAGGTGACTCCGCAACTAACTCGAGAACTGTTTCTTCCAGTTGCACAGTTCGTACTTCTCGAGGGCGCCCGCAGTCAGCCGTTTGTTTCTTAAATGTACCATTTTCGCGCAAACATTGGTGAAGACGAGCAGATATTGTGTGATGAGGTACCCTACGTCCTGGATACAAATCAGCATACAATCGTCGAGCTTGCCGACCATTTCCATTACTTCGACCATAGACAAAATGCATGTCTGACAATTCCGCATTTGTATAATTTTCCATTCTTTTCGATAAAAGAAAAATTAATTACTTATCATTAATGTTATACCAAACTAAAACCTTAAAAATGAAGAAACGCTAATTTGACATTTCGTTGAAATATTCGTTTACAAGAATGATGAACATAAAATTCTTAATTGCATGTCAAAGAATGCGCAATAACCACCTCTTGAGTTCACCGGTTTCAGAGCAATAGATAAATTTTTTGTCGCAAATTAAACGAGAAATCGAAGAATGATTCCCAATTTAAAATATCCCAGTGGCGTACCATTTTTTCTCTTAAAATCAATTGAAATCTTTACCCGTATGCGCGCCAATGATGAACATAAAATTCCTAATTGCATGTCAAAAAATGCGCAATAACTGGCTCTTGAAACTTATCAAATTTAATTTGCACATCTCGACCGGTTTCAGAGCGATAAATAAATAGTCAGTTTTTAAGAAAAATTTTAACACCCCGTATCTCGGAAAACGGAGCTTTTGCGGACAAAAGTTATATAGCAAACTGCAGAATCACCCCCTGAAGTTTGTCGCATTTATTCACACACTCTGTAGATGGAGTACGGGAAACAATTTTCCGTGCCATATTGTTGTTGTTCCAACTAGTGAACACTAGGAACTGGCAAACAGTTGATGATATGAAATCTTCTGCTCGTTTTTAGTGAATCGAGCGAAGTGTCAAAAAGTATACAATTCTATGATATGATGAGAATATTATAAAAAATGTCAAACATGTTTCTAGAAAATGTGTTTCCCAATTCTTCCGGTCTTTTCGTTGACACAGATGTATCGGAGACCTAGTGAAAGCAATGCTACTCCTGCATCAATGTTACAAGTGATTTGTGATGGGTACTCTTTTTGGATTGCAATATCAAATAACTGAATCTGGTTTTTGCTTTCGAATTAGGGTCCTTCAATCTATCACCTTCCACCTATCAGTTGTAGTTTAATGTCCAGAATGTGCTTAAGCCGTTAGGAAAGTATTTGTTTTCTGTTAGATACTACGAAAATGGCTTTATTTTTTCGTAGATTTTTCAATTTTTAGAAAAATACATTTTAATAATATTCAATAGAGAATGTTTTCCTCTTCGATATGAATACCTCCCAAGAGATACCTTTCAGTCGCAGATGATTTCACGAATATAATATCAAACAGATGAATAGTATTCCTGCAAATCCAATTGCACACTAACTGAGATGATCAGTTGGAACTTGGTTGAAGCCAGCAACTTTATCTCAGTCGATGAGAATTCTGCCTATAATATATCTCCGTTATAATGGGAAATTCCCGTTGACCTGAGCCATATGACATGACATTCATGCCAGTATAAATTTAATTACAAATGGAAACCACCACTTTTTGTATTAATAGCTTATAGGTTTGGATTATCTATGTAAACTTGTGATAACCCAACATTCGATGGTGAAATGATCCTGAAATGATATGATTGTTGATATCCATCTAAATGGTTATGAAACCAAAATGTACACGAAAATAATATATGAAATATAAAATTGGAGGTTTTAACAAAACAAAAAATGTGAAGACACCTTTTACTGTGAAAATGAATCATGAATACCAACGCAATTTTTATGACTATCCGAAATTATGCTTTATACAGAGTGATTCGAGAGTACTTTGACAAACTCCAGCAGGTGATTCCTCACAATATTCTAATATGAATTGTCCGAATAAATATATGTCCGGAAACGCATCGTTTCCAAGATACAGGGTGTTAAAGTTTTATTTTTATTTTCGTTTTTTTCAAATAACTCTCGAAATACTGACCTCAATTGAACAAAATTGGTTTTGAGAGGTTTTTTGAGGTGTTTAATTCGAACCTGAATTTCTAATCGTACATTCTGAAGTAGTCCCTGCAATTCATTTTCATTCAGTCGGAACGGAAGAAAGGAAGGACCTATCAAGTAATTATCAATTATTGCCGCCCATACATTTACAGAAAATGCATACTGATGATATCTTTCACTAACTGCGTGCGGATTTTCTAGAGCCCAAACATGATTGTTATAAAAGTTTGTGATAGAATTTCGGGAGAAGTTTGCCTCGTCCGTGAAGAGTACATATCTTTAAAATTGAGGATTCCCAGCCAATTTTCTCAAAAACCACTGACACATGGTAATGCGTTGGGGGAAGTCTCGTGGCAAAAGAGCTTGTACCCTTTGAAAATGGTATGGATAAAATTGTTGATCGTGAATGATTCTCCAAACTGTGGACTGAGTAGAATTGAGAGCTTCAGCAATTATCCCTGTACTTGTTTCTGGATTCTCCTCGAGGGTGTTCGAAACAGTTCTTTTCAATTCTGGGGTTCGGACTGCTCGTGGTCTTCCAATAGCCTTCCTCTCAAAGCTACCCGTTTCTGCCAAACGACGGTGGAGACTGGTAAATGTTGGAGCTGAAGGCAGACATTTTTCAGTAAAAAAATTAATTCCTTTATCATATCTATGTAAGAAAGCTACTTCCGTTACAAGTCGCTATAAGCAACCGTTTTCTAGATATTTGGACTTGAAATTTTCAAGTCGATTATTTGATTATCGATGCGTGTTGAAGTTATTACCATTATTTTGCATTTTCCATGAGAATGCTTAGGAAATGAATTTGATGTTTAAGTAAGTAGTTTTGGTCATTAGATATTATGTGACAGTTAAACGTTTTGTTGTTTTGTTGAAGTTTCTGTAAGTTTTAAAACACTAATTTCGAAAAAATGGATTATTTAAACAATAATGCTCATTTACCCGATATGCATTTCCTTAATGGCCTTGCGGATGGCAATGCGCGCGAAGCAAGACGTATTTACCAGGAGCGATTTCCTAATCGAGTAATCGCTCCTGGTAAATACGTCTTGCTTCGCGCGCATTGCCATCTGCAAGACCATAAACGAAATGCATATCGGCCAAATGAGCATTATTGTTTAAATAATCCATTTTTTCAAAATTAGTGTTATAAAACTTACAGAAACTTCAACAAAACAACAAAACGTTTAACTGTCACATAATATGTAATTACCAAAACTACTTACTTAAATGTCAAATTCATTTCCTAAGCATAAGTACTCGTGAAAAATGCAAAATAATGATAATGACTTCAACACGCATCGATTATCAAATAATCGACATGAAATTTTCAAGTCCAAATATCTAGAAAACGGTTACTTATAGGGACTTGTAACAGAAGTAGCTTTTTCACGAAGATATAATAGAGGAATTGATTTTCTTACTGAAAAATGAGCTAGAAGTACGCCTAAAAAAGTTATGAATCTTCAAAAAAGAAAGAGACGTGTAGGTGGCGCCCCCTATGAGTAAGAGCAATAATAACAACAGGCTCGAATTCGACACCTCAAAAAACTTCTCAATACCAATTTCCGTTCAATTAAGGTCAGTATTCCGAAAGTTATTCGAAAAAAAAGAAAAGGAAAACTTCAAACGAAGCGTTTCCGGACATATATTTTTTCGGACAATTCATATTAGAATATTATGATGAATCCCCTCCTGAAGTTGTCAAAGTACTTCTGAATCACCCTGGATAAGAACGTCAAAAAATTGCTAAAGGAAAAAGATAAATTTTAGAGTTCTTTGTTTTCATAGTTTTTTTTCGCCAAATTTCAGGTAATTGAAATAGTGAAGGATATGCTGTCAAATTGGTCAAATCAAATGTCGGAAGTGACTATTATTTATATTACGTGAATAATTTTTGGCACAGAACGAAGATATTCGATAAAACTGAGGTTCGATTTTTGTGTTTCATGAAAAAGAGTCTTTGCAAATATCCAATAATTTTCCCAATGTAACATCGGTGTATAAATACCTGAAAACATTTTGAGGGGGCAGCTATTCCAAGATATACTCAAAGCAATATTTACAAAATATTTGAAACAATTTGTCAAATTGATATCACTATATTTTAATTACATATCTGGAACTTGTTGGAGAAACTGATTCTAGTCGATGTGAAGATGTTTCAATAGTTCCAAATTGAGCAATATGCCAATGTGGTGTAGTCACCACACAAAAGGTTTCCTTCTAACATTTGAAACTGATGATGATGTCTAGTTTCATATTAGGAAGTGAACAAAATAATTGTGGTAGTCGGTTCATAGAATCATGACAAATTCATTGACTGTGGAGCGTATAGTCCATAGTTTTATATGACAATACACAGATGACATCAGATCCTTCACCATATTTCAAAAAATCAAACGAAGAAAATAGTGTTCAGTTAGCTTTGACGATATTGGAATATTCCTAAAAAGCTATTCAGAGAGGGCGTGTTTGAGATTATATCTAACACGAAATGGATAAAATATCGGCATTTGGAATAATCTACCAATGTTATCCATCAATTATCTGAAACTTTATAAAGAAACTAATGTCTATACTCTTAGAAAGCGCAGAACGATATTTTCTTAGATCTAACGGTTTATGGTGGATTTCAAAACTATACTCAAAATATATACAATTTTGAAACTTTATCGATCCTTTACTCCAAAAGAATCTCTGAATCCATAGAAGTCGAGTTATTGCATATAAGATTATCCAAGAAGGCTATGTTTTAGAATATACTCAATGCAGTATAAATCAATAAGTGGATGCACAAAAAAGAGATCCAAGAGCTTGTCGCGCCAGAATACGTTTTTTGTTTTTGTGTTGAAACTGAATACATCTCGCGGCAAGCTCACAAATCCCCTATTTATTCATATAAGGACAGGAGAACTCACGATAAACATAAAACAAAATCAATTATATTTTCGTTGGGATACATTCGTATAAGAGTTTATCTTTATTTTTTCCAATTATATTTAATGAGGTTGTGTCTTGGGGCTAGTTTTATATACGAGCGACATTCCAATAACGGAAGAAATGGAAATACCTCCTCAGAAGACACTGCACTGATATCTACCATTCGTCCATCGATTGTTAGAAATATGATGGAAAAACTGAATAGCACGGAATTTCAATGGAGGAGAAACTACTAGAAGGATAGATCAGAATATATTCGATGCAGACTGAATAAAATAAGTGGTGAAGGAATCAGATCCTTCACCATATCTGCAGTAATGTGTACACAAAATCAGTTCGAAGCTGGATGATTGAAATAGATACTATAACGAAATGCATGTTGAGGCACAAAGATAAAAAATTATTCTCTTATATAAGACAGAAGTCAACATTTCATATGAAGATAAATTATTTGTTTTTCAAATAGATCTTCTCTGGGGAATGTGTAATACATTAATTACATACAAAATAGTGTTGTTTATTGTATTTCCGGTTAGCGATCTACGCAGATGTGAAATAAAATTTATGAGCAGGTACAGTTGAAATATCGAACCGTTCTGGATATATATATATATATATATATATATATATATATATATATATATATATATATATATATATATATATATATATATATATATATATATATATATATATATATATATATATATATATATATATATATATATATATATATATATATATATATATATATATATATATATATATATATATATATAAGTTAGTGGAAAATATTTTTCAGGACAAGAAGACGAGTGAAAGTATTTTTCCACCTCTGGAAGGTTATTCCCAGAGATTTTGAGGAATAGTTGGGCATTTCAAATTATTGCAGTGCTGTTTTAGATTTCCACACACTGAAGTTTCTCGAAAGGCATCGTTTACTTTTGTGGAGACAGGTTTTGTTAAGTTCAATATTCATAATTTTTCTAATCTCTGTTGATTCAATCGATTGGTTTGATTATAATTTGAGGACCAAAAATACCACATGATTTTCCTTTCTCCTTGTTGTCCATTTTCTGCTAAATAAGAGAGTTGAGTCACGGAATCTCCTCATTATTCAAAATTAAACTTGAAAATAAATCAAATTCTATTGGTATGCCTGCACCTTTGTTTCATTTCTGTTTCATTCAGCGAAAATTAAAAGAGAAACTGAAACTATTGAGTGGGACGTTACACTTGAAACATAATCTAAAAAGTCTTCTCAGCGAGTTTTCCAAAAGTTCCGGGTTCTGAAGCTGAGTTGTCGCTTTGCTCCGAGCTCTACAGATATATATATATATATATATATATATATATATATATATATATATATATATATGTATATATATATATATATACTCCGGTAAGTGAAAGTAGCTTTGGATTCCTCCTACAAAATCTTCTACCTGCATTCCGCATCCATGTAAATCATAAATTTTACAGTTGAATCTAATTCGGCAACTGCTTGGCCAACATAAGTTTGACTTCGTTAATTATAAACAGACGCTCGAAAGTAATTTAATTACAATAATTGATTTTTCATAAATATTTGGAAATAATAAAGCCGCTTGCTTTAATGTGGTGTTGGCACCATTTCCTTCACCATTTTTCATCAATCAAATACCCAATGTTGATATTCTTCTCTGCAGAGCATGGAATAACAATACAAGTAAGTCTATTTACTGTATCAAAATGGAATACGAAATGTATCAGATAATACTCAGACTGAAATGAATGTTAATGCAGCATATAGAACAATGTGCCAATGTGATGACACATTATATATATATATAGATATATATATATATATATATATATATATATATATATATATACAATAGAACAGCAACATTCGGTGAATAGTATATGATATGGGTAGGCAGAGATTGCAATGCTTTGTTTCTCAAGAATAGACTTAAAACAATATTTTAATTAAAAATGGAAATGACCATCACCATTTTGTTTTGAGCGGAGATAGATATTTTTAGGTTCTATGAAGTCGAAATATGCATAATTTTAAGAGAGTATTTCTCCAAATTATGTAAAGAGTGAATCGAAAGTGATTGCTCCTGAATGAGTCGTTTTGGTTACCGTCGATAACCTCCTCACAATCATGTATAACCCAGTGACATTTAATAGATAAAGACAGGAATTGACAAACATACATTTTCAAGTAACCCACAGAAAATGGGTCTGTATTGAAAGGTTGTGTTTGAAACTATTTAAAAAATTATTCCTAAAATGTGCCAATCGATTTTTTTAAAATCTGCAATAATGGATTTTTCCATTTATTTTTTCTGCAACACATGCTCTAACAGTTGAATTTCCGAGCGCTTGTTTCGTTTCGAAAGCGCACAATATCTATACGTTTAACTTTACCGCACAAGTGCGCCAACTATGCAATTATTGTAGAGTTTCAAATTTCAGCCTCCATATCTGCGTACGAGACGGTACTTTTATATTTCCCTCCAATCAGGTGTTGCAAAATATTATACAGGGTGTTAGTGAATAAGTGCGACAAACTTCAGGGAGTGATTCTGCATGAAAAAATAATGACAGTTTGCTATATAACTTTTGTCCGCAAATGCTTCGTTTTCCAAGATACGGGATGTTGAAATTTTTCTTAAAAACTGACTATTTATTTATTGCTCTGAAACCGGTCGAGATATGCAAAAAAATAGAACATCTTTACACGCAAAGCTACAACAAATGTTCAAACTGACCTTCCTCAGACGTGATACAAGATTCAACTCTTCGCCTCATTGATTGTCGTATCCGCGCAAATATTCCTGGTGTATTTCCTATTGTCTCACAGCCGGCTATAATTCGATACCTCAGGTCTTCAACATTCTCGACGGGAATGGAATAAACTAATGACTTAAGAAAACCCCAAATATAAAAATCTAGAGGATTTAAATCCGGAGATCGAGCAGGCCAATGTTCCATACCTCCCCTATCTATGTAACGATTTGGATATACTGTATCTAAGTGATTACGTACAATAATGCTAGAATGGACTGGTGCAACATCATGCATGAACCAGAAGTGTTATCTCAGCTGTAGAGGAATTTCTTCAAGAAGAACAGGTAACTCTTCCTGTGGGAAATTAAGGTAAGAATCGCCTGTTAGTCGTTGTGGAAGGAAATATGCACCGATTGAATGATCATAAAGTACCCCAAGCCATACATTAACTGAAAACTATGAGCTTCAGAGATTCCATGTGGATTTTCCTCAGCCCAGAGGTGGTTGTTATGGAAATTTCGTATACACTGTCGTCCAAAGTTGGCCTCGTCAGTAAACAAAACGCCATTTGAAAAATTAGGAATTTGAGCGATTTGATGAAGAATCCAATGGCAAAAAACTAGGCACGGAAAAAAGTCTCTAGGTAGTAGAGCTTGCACACGTTGAATATGATGAATATGAAACGGATACAATTGCTGTTCTTTGGGAATTTCAAATACAGTGAAGTTGCTTACATTCAATATATCGGCAATTTTGCACAGTTCGTACTTTTCGAGGGCGCCCGCAGTCAGCCGTTTATTTCTTAAATGTACCATTTTCGCGCAAACGTTGGTGAAGACGAGCAAATATTGTGTGATGGGGTACTCTACGTCCTGGATACAACTCACCATACAATCGTCGAGCTTGCTGACCATTTCCATTACTTCGACCATAGACAAAATGCATGTCTGACAATTCCGCATTTGTATAATTTTCCATTCTTATCAATAAAAGAAAAATTGATTATCATTAATGTTATACCAAACTAAAAGCTCAAAAATGAAAAAACGTTAATTTGACATTTCATTGAAATATTCGTATTTAACAGAATGTTGACAGTAGCCTACTAGCATAGCTACTAGATAATGTATTGAAGTAATGGACAAATACGCGTTGAGATGTTTTATTTTTTTGCATAAAAACGGCGCCCCATACGGAAAAAGGCACGGGAGATTTTTTGTTGCAAATTAAACGAGGAATTGAAGAATGATTTTCAATTTAAAATATCCCAGTGGCGTACCATTTTTTTCTCAAGAACATTTGAAATCTTTACTCGTATGCGCGCCAATGATGAACATAAAATTCCTAATTGCATGTCAAAAAATGCGCAATAACTGGCTCAAATTTCATTTGCACATCTCGACCGGTTTCAGAGCAATGAATAAATAGTCAATTTTTAAGAAAAACTTTAACACAGGAAAACGAAGCATTTGCGGACAGAAGTTATTTAGCAAACTGTCATTATTTTTTCATGCAGAATCACTCCCTGAAGTTTGTCGCACTTATTCACTAACATCCTGTATATGCTACCCGTGAACTGAGAGGCGAATATGACAATCGTTATCACAACATTCGCCTTGAGGTTATGTTACATGAGGACTCGTGTGGTTGTCTATCACACTTATCCTCATGTAAATGCAGTATAAATCTTGAGCTCATGCCGACATAACACGGTGGTCAAATAATTCGCATCTTAGTCCACTTGTCGCATAAACTACTATAATTGAACTATACTATATAAAATCTCATTAATTCTAAATCCTCACTGATACGCTTCATTATCACAATCGGAATTTAGACGTGAAGATTTGGGGATACGGGTTAGACGAGCAATCGGCGAAAACAATGTGAAAAACTGAGAAAACGTGAAGCGTTAAACAATAGCCAGAACATTGCTTTGTCGTGAAAAAAAAAACGAACAGCATGTCCAATCTTCATTGTTACCCAGGTTTTCAAATTCCTCACTTCAAAAGTATTTTAATTAATGACATATTTATTTGCCAAGAACATGCAATAGAATTCGGATTGTGACAAATGAAGTAGAGAAACGCCAATAGACGATTAAACCTAGTGCATGGGATTCATCTTCAGGTTGATATAGAATATCTTGTGATTTATATAAATTCAAGATTTTTATTTACAATAATAAACTTATTCTAGTGTTATAATAACGATACATGCATTGAAGCTAGTAGTTGACTCTGTGTTACTTGAACAAAGCTTCCGATCGTCTCATTCCAGTCTCATCAGAAAAATTGAGGTGTTAGAGGCATACTCCTCTCCTTATTCTCCTCCTATCTATCAAACATTCAACAATGTGTGCTTCTGGATTCAAATAACATGACTGATATTGAAGTAATTAAATTTGGGGCTCTCCGAGGTTCTGTACTGGGCCCACTTCTATTTAACATTTATTCGAATGACCTCTTTTCATATATCCTTATGGGTTCATAGCTTCAACCTTCACCACACATATATTGCAGACACCCCTATAATAATTGTTGGCATTTTTTCGTGACTCTCATGTACATTCCATAATGAATCCTGTCATCCCAAAAAAAAACAATTGTGAACTCACCGCCAATGAAGATGACATGTTGAACGAATTCAGTTAATATTTCTTCAAAATAGGGAAAAAATTAGCAAATAAAACCAACTGAAAGCCATCAAAGATTTCGGAACAACTACCTACCTAATTCTATATTCCTGTCTAAAACAAATGAACAAGTGGTGGGACAAGTTATAAATAATTTAAAAGTTAAAAAAGCAACGGGTATTGACAATGTCACATCGGAAACATTGAAAATGTTGGCAGATCACATTGTAAAACCTCTTGTCTATTTGATAAATCGATGTTTCGAAACTGGAGAATTTTCCTCAGTTTTCAAAATCTCTGCGTATTTAGGGACCTCGAAAAGCGTTCGACACTGTTTGTCATACCAAACTATAAGAAGCTTGGAAAGCATTGGATTCAGAGTGGTACCCCATAAAATTATGGAAAACTATCTACTTGACAGAAAATATCATGTTAAAACTAATAATTCCTCAAGCGAATATGCGAACGTTGAAAATGGTGCCCCTTAGGAAACCGTTCTGGGGCCGGTGCTCTTCAATATCTATCTAAATGACCTACTCAAATTAGATATGAATGGTGAAATAGTGAGTTTTGCTGACGATACAGCAATCCTCTACACCGATAGGAATTGGAATATTTTGGAGCGAAAGGCTGAAAAGGATATTGAAAATTTAACAAAACGGTTTGAGAGTAGATTGTTAACAATCAACTTCAGTAAAACTCACTATATTACCTTCACGTCCTACTCCACCAACTTCGATCCACAACCAAAGAGGTAACACTGGAATAAAAATCCAGTCAGCTGATTCCATAAAGTACCTGGGTATCTACTTGGAAAGACAGCGATTGGGGAAGGTTTCATTCTCTCTAACCACTAAAGCATTATGTGGACCAAATAGTAGAATCTATTTGACCAGGATGATTGATGTCTGGAAATGTTGCAGTTAAATATGGAACTACATCAGTTTGCTACGTTTCTAAATACTTTTCACTTGTTACAGTACCGCCAAAAATATGGTCCTACAATGGTATTCCTAAGAATCCCAGCCCACACTTTAACTTTTGGAGGGTATTGGGTATAAGCTTCCATAGTCCGATTGGGATTTTCTGTAGCCAGTAACGACAAATTTGCGTATTCACAGGCCGTTCATACAAAAAGTTGATTCGTCAAAAAATAGGAAATTGAATTCAAAACCATTATTTTGATTACACACTTCTTGCATATATTTACAAAACTTCATGCGTCTATCGATGTCGTCTTCATCAAGTTCATGTATAAGTTCAACTTTATATGGACGTAATTTGGCAACAGATATTATTGTTGCCAGATAAAGTTGTGATTGAATGATAAGGTTTTTTTCAATTCCAAGTAATACATTTGATTGAATGTCATAGGTAACGGTAGGTCTGCCACTCTCAGGCTTATTCTGAACATTTCCAATTTCATTAAATTTATGGAATATTTTGCTTAATGTCGATTTGCTTATTGGTTCTCGATACTTGCATACTTGCGCCATACTTTTTTTACGATCGCCGTAACTTAAGATCATCAAAATTTCTATTCGATGTTTTTCTGATATTACCAGTGACGTAATTTCGAATTATTTCTTTAAGGGTAATATTTTTCAGATATTGGAGACTTATAAATCATTTTTATAATGAAATATGCAATGGTAACTAAGCACTTATTGTCTGGTTGCTAAGGGCTTTCAGATGTTTTTATAGCCTACTTGAGGTTTAGAAATATACCCGAACTAACTACTGAGTAATTTTCAGGTATTCATTGCAAAATAGATGATGAAATAAATATTGAGAAATATGAGCACCTGTTTCCTTTATACTCAGTATACTGTAACTTAAAATGTTCCATATGACATATGTGATATGGTTGAACTCAGAAAAATATGGGCTTCAAACTTTTGATATGAAAATATACCCTTTCCATTTAAAATTTTTATCTATGACGTCATATCTTGTAAGGTAGTGGGGATAAAAATTATTTTTTTAATAAAAAAAGTAGAAAACTGAAACTAAAAATCGACCTTTCCGATCGTTACTGTATATAAAAAACACATTCTTTTTCCTCCGACTTATTATACATGGAAACAAAATTAACGGACTTGATACAGTTATTTTTCTTAACAGTAGTGGGTGAGACAACAGAAATAAAGAACGTACCCCATTGCTATAACTCATGATAATGAAACACGTAACAGAAGATAACAATATAGAACACCAAGAACAAAAAAAATTATACTGCAAATATCATACTTCTAGCTGGGACCAAAACTATATAATCAATTACCGTGAAAGAATAGGAATCTGAACCCAGATCTCCACTTCAAAAATGGAACAAAAAAAATGGGTTAAAGAAATGCCAAGGTAACGAATTCATGAAATAATTAATGACAGATGTATATGTTAATGTTGGATATGTTAGTTGCATTAAGTCACTAGTTTTCTTTCCTTTGGTATATTAAGTCACAATACTCCCAATTTCAATCGTTCGCGTTGCTGAAAACAAATATTCACCCAACTCACCAATCACGCACACTCACACCTACACACACACACACACACATAACGATGGTTTATTTAACACCACTTTCGAAATATTCCCTTTGTGGTATCTAAATTTATTCACCGTTAATACACACCGAAATATTGTATATTTGTAATTGAAGATTTAATTTTTTTATGCAACCATTATAGATTTATCGGTGAATAAATTATTATTATTACTATATTATCTCCCAATGCGCTTATGTTTTTTCTATGAGAAAGTTGATATTTTCAATTCTGGTTTTCCGGGTGTTCAACTAGAATAACAAATTCGTCGTCAAATTCAGCCCCAGACATTATTCAATATTTTTATCTTGAATTTAATTTATAATTCCAATACTTCAATTTAAGCTTTCTTATGTATGTGATAGTGTCATCCAGAACAATGTGCTCAAGAATCGTTGAAAACCTCAAAACGATGATGGTATCAGTTTAGAGGAAATCTTAGGATGCTCACATGACATTGTGCAAATTTTTTCAGATCGAGGATGAAGAGCACTGAATAATAATAATAATAATAATCCTTTTACCGTATTTTTATTATATTCTTTCAGATCAAATTCGGAAAAAATAAATCAAAAAGTAATGAACAGATTAATGGGCTGATGTGCATATCTCTCACCATATTATATTCAGCAAAGTCTGAAACTTGATAATGAAACTAATCATACTTTTCAAAGAGGACTGAAAATATAATCGATTCATCACATCACGAAGGAAGTGTTTCAGGATATATTCAAAGCGAATGGAATCAAATGAAATTGGTTTATAGCAAAATGATGAAATCCAAACAGAAAGATGTTCCATGTTTCACTAGGAGTAAAATCATTGGAAAAGTTACCATTCAAAACACTTTGCCATTTTGGTGGTGACATAAGATTGTTTATTACATTTCATTCAATCGTTTGAAAACAATATCTTCCATTTTTCGTAGAGCACAAAATTTCCATCTTATTATGGGGAAATACGGGAAGTAATTATGTATGACATTTCACTCATTTGTAGAGCTACCCTTGATTTTCTCATTCAGTCGTAGGAAAAGATCTCGGTAAAAATGATGCCAGATATTTTCAATAGGTTATTCATGAAAGGCTGGAATCGATTCCTATCTCTGATGTAATGAAGGAAAATAAACAACAGTGCAGCTCTGTTCGCCTTACTGGTTATATGCTTTTCTGAATGGAATTCAGAGAATCAAGAGATGAAGCGGAAATATAATATTTCCACTCGAACGAATATTACAAACATGTACAATTTGTTGGTCCGAGGAAATTGACATGTTGCTAATTTACGGAGGAGCAAAAAAGAATGCAACTGATGCAGCTCGAATTTATGCTCAAAGATTCCCTAACCGTCGCCATCCCACTCGGCATTATTTTCCAAAACTGGAAAGTAAAATGCGAAATGAACCAGAAGAAAATGCCAATAACTTCATCGTCAGTGAAGAAAAATAAGTAGACGTGTTGGCCTAGTTGAAGTGAATTGTACGGCGTCAATTCGCCAAATTGTTTCTGAGTGTGATATAAGTTATTCGTCCGTTTGGAGAATTCTTCACAAATATAATTATCGATCATTCAAGTACCAACTACACCAACATCTTTACGATAACGACCACAACCGAAGATTACAGAGAAGATGTACGTTTTCCATTTGAAATTATTTATTCAGATGAAACTCGATTCACCAACTTGTGTCTGTTCAATCGGAATAATAAAAGGTACTGGTTTCAAACAAATTTACATCTGATGCAAGAAGGAAATTTTCAAGAGCGATTTGGTTTCAATTGCTGGATGGGTATTATCGGAGGTAAACTTTTGGGGCCAATAATTTTCGACGGACAACTTACTGCTGAAAGATATCTACAGTTCCTTAGAAATCAAATTAATGATTTATTGAAGATTTGCCATTGGCTAACCAAGTTGATATCTATTTTCAACAAGATGGAGCGCCACCTCACAATTCTCAAGTCGTAAGAGAACATCTGAATGACACCTCCCCAGAAAAGTGGATTGGCACTTATGGCCTATTCAGTGGCCTGCGAGGTACATTCTTAAGATGTCATATTTTTTCATAATGTATTATTTCCTTTTCATATTCTAGATCACCAGATCTTACTCCGCTAGATTTTTTCTCTGGGGAACAATTGAAAATCAGGTGTATAACACAGCATCAGCTACTCGTTAAGAACTGGAGTATAAAGTAAGGGTGGCATTCCAAAACATCACTGCGGAACAGAAAATCAATGTGGTGCGCGCAACAATTGAAAAAGTTGAACTTTACCGTGATCAAGGAGGAGGTCATTTTGAAAATTTAGAACCTTGATGGACTAATTTGCGACTTTTAAATAATTCTTCAAACGACTGTGAAGTCATAAGCCTCAAAGTTGTATTTTTCCCATGTTACTTCATCAAGAATGAAGCGATTGCGATGAATTTTAATCAAGAATTGGCAGATACATTCATCTCATTGAAGCCGAAATGAAGCAAATGAACTGTGAGCAGCCTAATAGGTTGAAACATTACAGTACAATTAATTGTACAGGTGAAAACCTCAAGGAATGGTGAATGAGCCAGTGTGTTTACACAATATCATTCGCCATATTTACATTACTAGAAAATTCGACGATTGGGCCATAGAAAATTCGACGAATGGGCGGGCCAATGGTCAATTGTATTACATGATGGAAGAAAGGGGATAGTAAAATAGAGTTGGGACTGCAAATCAAGTAGAAGTCCTCATAAAAAACTAGAACAAGTATTTTACAAAAACGAATATGGAAAATTCCTTCACTGGTACTTATGAACATCATAAATGAAATTTTTGTTAACGTAGTCAGTTATAACAATGAGATAAAAGTCATATTTCTGAAAAACAGGAAACCACTATAACATTACCAATTATAGTGCTGCATTTCCTTGCATGAAGAAATGTGGGGAATAGTTTGAACTACAATATTTTGAAAATTATACATTGTACATATATAGGGTGTAATTTAACCTCATGCACACCCGTGAATGAAGTGTATAATGCCATTTTATAACAAATTACCGTGGTTAAAAATCCGAAAAAAAATTGAAAACGTGTTTTTTTCTTTGTAAAATTCGACAGAATTTTGGGAAGCTCCGCCTACCTAACCTCAGCAGTCTTTATTTATTCATTTATTTATTTTAGATCCAGCAGGTTGAACCCATTCACAGGAAGTACATAATTTATACTAATGGTAAGTTAGTTAATTAATTAGGTAAAGTCACATGTAGGTGCCTTATAAATTGATTGATGTTCAAGAAAAATATGTCTACATTACATAAATAATTAGCTTGTCTACACATTGTGTTAATGGGAGAGTGAAAATGGTGAAAAGAGTTTGGTACATTTGAGTGAAATGTCAAATTAGATCTAGACGTTAAACGTCGTACATTGAAATTAATGAATGACAATAGAGTATTGGAGTCAATGAGGTTGTGAATGATTTTATAAATGAATGTGAGATCACTAATTTTCCTAATTTTGCAAAGTGACTCAAACTTGAACTCATTGAGGAGGAGGTCATAATTGTAACCTCTCGCCGGATAGACTCCGTGATTTTTCATAAAACAATAACTGAGAAAAAATTTCTGTACTCTTTCAATGGCAGCGATGAATCTCTCATGGTTCGGATTCCAAACAGAACTACAATAACTGAGTTTACTCTTCACAAGGGAATTATAAACAGCTTTTAGAGCATCTAGCGATTTTATATCTCTGCAATTGCGCATCAGAAATCCCAGCAATTTGGTTGACTTAGAAACGATAGTATCAATGTGAAATGAAAATGTTATTTTGCTGTCGAACAATATTCCTAGGTCTTTGAACTGGGTGTCACGGGAAAGATGCCTATTAGAGGTTGTATACAAATAATCTATTGAATTCGTTCTTCTAGTGTACGTCATGACCTTGCACTTTCCTCCATTGAGAGTCAATTTGTTTTCTGCACACCAATTATTAAGTGCATTGATATCATTTTGTAGAGATATGCAATCCGATTCATCATCAATAATTCTGAATATCTTCATGTCATCCGCGTATAGTAATTTGTGTGATTGTATAGACGAGCAGACATCATTAACAAATAGGAGGAATAACAGTGGACCTAAATTCGATCCTTGGGGAACCCCTGAAGGTGCTTAAAAAGTATACGATTTCACGCCCTCGTTTTCAACGAATAAACGCCTATACACTGAATATGAATTCAGTAATTCTCTAATTGATTGTGATATTCCAAAAGTTGGTAATTTATTTAACAGCTGTTGATGCGACACACGGTCGAAGGCTTTGCTGAAATCTGTGTAGATTACGTCAACCTGTTTTTTGGTATCGAGTGCACTAGAAACGAATTGAGTGAATGTGTACAGGTTTGTTGCAATGCTCCGACATTTGACAAATTCGTACTGAAATTCCGAGATCGACCGACGAACGTGTTCGTATATCATCTCCGAGAGTATAATCTCGATGAATTTTGAGAAGACTGATATAATTACAATGGGTCTGTAGTTTCTTACTTCGTTAGCCACTCCAAATTTAAATATCGGACAGATCCTAGCAATTTTCCATAGGTTTGGAAATTGTTTGGTTTTTATGATCATATTGAAGAGAAATAAAAGCGGGGTGACAAATAGTTCTATGTGATCTTTTACAAGATTGGCTGGGATATGGTCCGGACCGCATGTTAATTTGTTTTTCAATTTATTTCCCGCCATTAGGATCTGAGCTCGGGTGATGGAGTTGATGTTAAGGTACTGGCTGGGGTTATTGCATGAGTTAATGTTAATATTGTCATTGCTCGGGGGAAGATAGACACTTTCAAAATATTTTGCAAATGCATCCATAACTGATTTCGCTGAGGCAAGAGATTCATTTTCATATGACCAGGTATGCGAGATTTATTCTTTTTGGAATTTATGAAGTTCCAGAAATCTTTAGGATCTTTTTTGAGGGAATTTTCGGAATTTTCAATGAACATTTTATGTGCTACGTCTAATCCGTTTTTCACCTTGCGTCTGGCTCGTTTCAAACATATTAAATAATATAAATACCTGTTTCGCCTATACATCTTCAGATAATTATTTTTCACTTTCAGTTGACGAATTATTGATGCGGAGAACCAGATTGGATGCTTGTGTGAACGACATTTCTTCAGAGGAGTACACTCTCTGATGATGTTCTGAATAATTTCGTTGAAATGAAAGCAAGCGTCATTAACGTCCGTGGAAGAAAGAAGTATATTCCAATTTACCTCATTGAGTAGACTAATGAACTTTTGAGAATTAATTTTTTTGAAATCGAGTCGTTTTTCTTTGGATCAGAGCTGTGAGTTAACGCAATTGCCAATGCAATAAACATTTAAATAATGTGGAATGTAGAATTGATTGTGTGGTAAATCTATAAAAAGAGTACATTGCTTGCGATATATTTATATTCAATGAATAGATTTTCAATTTCAAAGTGATGAAAACAAACGAACTTCGTCAAATCCAAACTGGTAGATAAAGTCAAAACTTGTAGATGAGGTCAATACAGCTTTGAGGCACTTATCGAATCACAATTATCACAAAAACACACACAAAAGACACAGTATTGAATTGTTTTCAAAATAGTATCAGTCATCATTGTGTGATTGAGAATAACATGTGAACACTGTTGCCAACTACTGTTTCCAAGATTATCTGGTTCTTACAGCTAAACACCAAACTGTTCCGTGCATATTTTGAAGGGTGGAAGACAAGAGAAATCACTCGTCGCATTTATGAATGAAGTAGTAAATTTCAATTCTGGTTGGTTTCTGGAATCGCTAATCACGAGTCAGGAAAATTCTGTGCATATCTAATATAAGTAAACGCTTCAGGTGTTCTCGTACTAGAGATATTAAAATAATACAGATTTTTTTTCATAGAATGGCAAATTTTCAGAATTATATCGCGAAATTGAGGCTCCACATTGACTTGAAGAGATCTACAATTCCTATTTTCAGAATTGCATGATTCAATAGTGCAGTCGATGAGTTTTACATACCCGCTACAGGTTTATGTTTTGTGATTTGTTCATAGTATTGAATCTGAAATAAGAAACATGGAATCAAGGAAACAGGGATCCATTATATCATCGGCGATGAATTAAATAACTATGTGCACTAATACAAGGATTTAAACTTCTGATTAGATTATCAGGATTGAAGAAGTTATCAAATGCATCGCCGATGATACAATGTATCCTTCATAATTGTATATCGATATCAAATAATTCCATGTTTTTTATTTCAAATTCGATAATATGAACAAATCACAAAACACAAATCTGTAGCAGGTATGTGAAACTCTTCGACTGCATTTTGAAGCCAAAGCTTACCACTAATGAATCATGCAATTCTACAAAAAAGGAATTGTAGATCTCTTCGAGTCAATTTGGAAACATAATATCGCAATATAATTTAAAAAAATTGACATTCCATGAAAGAAATATTTATATCTTTAGTACGAAAACGCCTAAAGCGTTTACTCATTTTAGATATGCACAGTATTTTTCTGACTCCAGAAACCAACCAGAATTGAAATTCACTACTTCATTCATAAATACGACGAGTGATTTTTCTTGCCTTCCACTATTCAAAATACTCACGGAACAGTGCGGTGTTCAGTTGTGAAAACCAGAGAATCTTGGAAACAGTAGTTGGCAACAGTGTTCACATGTTATTCTCAATCGCACTAGGTCACAATAATAATAATAATAATAATGTTCATTCTCATAAAATAATGAAAAAACATATATATATATATATGTATATATATATATATATATATATATATATATATATATATATAATGAAAGTGTTATGAATAAACATAGGAAAGCCACAGAAGTGTATAACAGTTTTAAGTGTTATACTCCTTGTGCGTGACTATGTTTGCCTATGATACATGAAGATGGATTATGATGATTTGAAAATGACATAATATTTAATATGATACAACAAATGAATTATTTTGAAATATAACCCTTAATCAATTTATTAGCAAAAACACTATGCTAAGTATTGTGTATAAATAAAATTTCTTATAATATGCAGAAAAAATAGTAAAACAACTATGAATGAATGTAAAAGCCATAAGCTGTTCTCATGGCAAATAAACATGAATAGGTCACTGAAGTGTGCATATCAATTATCAGTTGATATACCACTTGTGCGTGACTGCTCATGCCATTTGACGCACAAGTATACACATACATATACATCAGCATACATATACATATGTATGCTTATATACATATATACACACATACATACACACATATATACATATAACATATTGAAATTAGATTAGCGATAAGTTGCGAACATTGATGAATGTCAGAATCATATCTGATTTATAAATTTTCCAAAAAGGGATCTATTTGATTTCATTGTCCATATTTTGGCTTTTTTCTTGAAGCAATTTTTGTTTGCAATATCTCTTATAGGTATTGGTAGGATGTTATAGAGAC
Organism: Gonioctena quinquepunctata; assembly: GCA_018342105.1. Lineage (NCBI taxonomy): Eukaryota > Metazoa > Arthropoda > Insecta > Coleoptera > Chrysomelidae > Gonioctena > Gonioctena quinquepunctata. The sequence goes on from JAFIRS010002422.1 coordinate 178,422, forward strand.
GAGGACCTAGGTAAGATGCGTTGCGCTAACCTATATATTTTTTGCAACGAGGCTGTGGTACATTATTTTTTTTGTTTCTCGTGTCATGGCCATGGTTCGTAGACTGTAAAGCTATACACCCTTTTTTAATATTTTTCAGTAAACTCAAACAGAATAGTTGTCTCACATCGAGTACACCGGATTCTTTGAACATGTCGTCGCTAGGGTAAGTAGGTACTTAACGATACATCATTTCAAGAATATATTTTTGTTTAATGTTCAAATTTTCTACGTAAGTATCAGTCACATCCAATTATTCCGTACTGTAATTGAGACCCGACTAGTGCATGGTCTAATGTTCTTAAATTTCCAATATCCAGAAAATCTCTCAGGTATGTGAATTTATGTAATAATTCCCTTATCTTTCCCACAACATTTCTAATTTGTAGGTCCCACCGCAGATGGCGATCTATTACGATCCCAAAATATTTCATTGATTTGCCTTCTGGGATTTCGTAGCCCTCTCCTATTTTCAGCGGACGCATATTCGGTAAGCTGCTGGCATAAGAGGAAAACGGTAACTACTTTGTTTTATCGAAATTCAGCGTCAGTTTATTGGATCCAAAACATTTTTCTATTTGCAGAAAATCATTCTCCACCAGCGTTTTCAATACCTGCCATGTATTAGATTTATAGAGAATAGCTGTGTCATCGGCGAAACTTAAGATGTTTCCCTCTGTTTTTATTTCGATTAGTCCGTTTATATAAATTGTTAACAGCAATGGTCCTAGCACTATTCCCTGTGGGACTCCGTAGGATACAGTCCTAGTCTCGCTTGTTGTTCCATCAATAGTTACTCGTTGTTCTCTTTCAGATAAGTAGCTTTTTAGTATATTATATACTTTCCCTCTTAGTCCACAGGATGACATTTTTTTTAGAAGTTTCTGATGGCAAACAGAGTCGAATGCTTTGGATAGGTCGACGAATATGCACGAAGTGGTTTTTTTTATCGAGAGCATCATAAATGTAAGAGGTTGAATCAAGTATTGCATCTTCCGTCGATTTACCTTCCCTGAATCCATACTGTCTGTTCGAAATGACTCCATATTTCTTAAAAAAATAATTATCCTTTCTTGAGTATTTTTTCTATTACTTTTGCTACATTTGAGATCAGTGAGAGTGGTCTGTAATTTATCATTTCTGTTTTATCCCCGCTCTTATATAATGGTTTGATTGGCCCTGTTTTGAGAATTTTCGGAAAACATCCTGTATCCATACATCGATTTATTAAATATGTTAATGGAGTTTTTATTTCATTATCGATTTGTTTGATTGTTGCAGAACGGATATCGTCTTCACCTGGTGATTTTTCTGGCTTCAATTCCATTATTGTTTGTTCCACTTCAGTTTCGTTAGCAGAGTATAAGTACAAAGTGTTTTCAATTTTTTTCTCATTGTGAAGAAATTCTCCAGGTTCGATGATTTCATTTGCATATTTCTCACCCAATTCACTGTAGTATTTATTGAAACTGTTAGTAATTTCGATTTTATTATGTTTCATTTTGTCATTTATTTCAATGTGTTTTATGTTTGTAGTTGCTTTCTGTTTATTGCAGATTTCGTTGACACTGTACCAAAGACCTTTTGTGTTGTTTTTGTTAAGTTCGATGATTTTATTTACATATGACATTAGTGAATATTTTGCTAATTCATAATTTTTTTAAATTTGATTGTTTGCTTGTTTGTATGGACGATATGTTTGAAGTAATAAAGTTATTTGTTTACTGTATATATATATATATGTATATATATATATATATACCTATATATGTCTGTGTATATACATTTTATGACTTGTCCTATATCATGTATGATCTTAAAGGATAAATAAAGATTATTATCAATCTTTTCAATTTATTTTTCTGTTGATTGTATTCTTCGCGAATTTTTTTTTTTGTTAACAGATTAATTTCTTTTTTTTTTTTTTTTTTTTGGGCCCTTTTTTTTATTTTTTTCAATGTAATATTTGAGTTTTTCTATAAATGTTCGAGCCATTATTTCTGTGTCTCCTTGATTATATATATATATTTAACCACAATTCTTCCCCTAATTCTTGTGTCAGCTTCTTGTAGTTAGCAATTTTTAATTTTTTTCCTTACGATTTTCAAGTTCTTGATTTTTTCCCAAATTTATTGATAGTCCAATCCGAAAGTGATCTGTAATATTGTAATCTATAACGATTGATTTGCAATCTATCTCAGATGTATTGATGACAGATACTATTTTGAAAACAATTCAATACTGTGTCTTTTGTATGTGTTTCTGTGATAATTGTGATTGGATAAGGGCCTCAAAGCTGTATTGACCTCATCTACTAGTTCTGACTTTATCTACCAGTTTGTATATAACGAGGTTTGTTTTCATCACTTTGAAATTGAATAACTATCTGGTGAATATCGCAAGCAATGTTTTTGTACATTTACCACACAATCAATTCAACCTTCCACATTATTCAAATGTTCATTGCATCGACAATTGCGTTAACTTATAGCTCTGATCAAGACAGCTGAGATTAGGCGATCGGCGCTTCCCAAAATTTTACAAAGAACAAAACATATATTCAATTTTTCATTTGGATTTTTAAGCACTGTAATTTTTTCTGAAATGACATTATATATACACTCGTCATTCACGGGTGTGCAGGAGGTTAGATCACCGTGTACGTTGTATGCGGTTATTCAACTGGACGATAATGATAAGAGCAATATATATTCCACCAAACAATAATACTGAAGACACACTGTGGTTTATAGAAGAAGAGTTGAGCAATTTGACTGGAAAAAATTCTTTTATTATAGTAGACTTCAACATAGACCTATCAGCTGGGACACGAGCATCTCACTACTATGGGCGAGTACAATGATAATTCAAGTCAAAAATTTACAAAATGCGTGAATTGTGAAAGTGTTTATCACAGTAGTTGCTCCAGACACTTGAATTTGAAATTAACAAAAGATAATACATACATTCGTTGTGACAGAGTCTCTGTTAAGGGAGACGGTGACCTAGCATTGCATGACGCACTAGAAGATCTTACTGACTGACGTACGTATGTTTTCATACAATGTTAAACAGAAGGATTTACTAATTTCCGAACTTGGAGGCAAAATTTGTTTACTTAATGAACAAATTATCTTGTTAATGAAACTGAATGAATCCCAAACAAAAATAAATTCTACACTGCAGGAACAACCTACAATAAAAAACGAGAGCACGTCAGTTCCTCAATTAATCAAGGGAACAAAAACGGTCAAGGAAACAAAAACTGACCATTCATTGGAGATCACAGTAAAAACAATTGTTGATGGTTTTTCATCGAACACGGGGAATTCCCAAACAAAACCTAGTAGCTCCCAAGAAATAAATAGTAAACAAATTTCTCTCGAAATTCAGACAAGAAATAAATTTGAAGAAATAATAAATCTCAGGGACGAAACGATGGTTAATGATGCCGATGAAGATGATGCACGACCGAATTATCGAGTTGGTGATTGGAAAAATGGCCTTTTATAGATTCAAAAAACGCATCATAGGCATTAATGCTAACTTGACCATAAGAGGAGTCCCTTAGTTGTCTGAACTGCATGTCTGTAGAATAGATAAGACAACTTCGGCTGACGATCTGAAAAACTCGTTACGAAAATCTTTCAATGTGGTTGATTGTGAAGCTATCACCCCCAGATATCCACAGGTCTATTCTTCATTTAAAGTAACAATCCATGAGCAAAGTTAGACTTGTAATTGATCCCAAGTTTTGGCCAGAGGGGGCGTGTGTCAGCCGTTTTTTATTTCAGAAACGGTTCAAGGACTCGAAGACGGACAAATAACATTTTCACCTTACACTCCTTCTCTGAATATACAATCGTAAAATATTAAAACAATCAACGCTCAGGAATTAGATCTTTATAGCTTAGACTGTATCCAGTTTTTATGTTTATCAGAAACTCATTCAACGAATGACTCTATTCTCTCAAAGTTTATTGATGGTTTTGTTAAAAAACAGTTTTTATTGTAGAACTGTGCATGAGATGGGATGGGTTGCCAGCTATTCTAGAAGGAACCTGAAAGTTCAAAAAATTCATGTTGAAGCACTATGTATAGACAAAGATTTTGACGTTTGTGCAGTTTCTCGCTCCTATAGATCTAATAAATTTATAATTGTTTCTTGTTATCGTTCTCCGAAGGGCGATCTTGATGTTTTCTATAAAAAAATGTCTTTACTATTGACTAAACTGTATATGACGAATGCATATATTTTTGTCTGGGGGGACATGAATATAGATGCTACCTTGAACGCTAGTGATACTAAAAAACTCACGGAGTTCGGAGTTATGTAATATATTCCTAGGATATGGTTCACGCGCTTCACCGATACTTCGAGCACTATAATTGTTCATTTTTTTACTAATATGAGCAATACTACAACTTGTGTAATAGATAATGATCTTTCCGATCATAGAACTGTCCATTAATGAAATAAGTAGATGTCGCATATTGCAATAAAAATTGTTTTGCCAATCAAATACTGAACTATTTTATAATTGTTTGCTGACACAAAACTGGCCTTCCACCTATAAATATGAAGATCTCGTGAGATATTTATATTTCATTTCGATACGTTTTTCCCTTTAAAACAATTTCATGAGAAAGTGGATTCTAAGAGTGAGTCGGTGACTGACGATGTAATTAAATCCAGCCAAAACGTGAAGGACATATTTTTATCGAAAACCTCTCCCCCTGTCCTGACAGACTTGTATGAAAAAGCAAAAAAAAAACATGAAAAACTTGCACAATATGTTGAACGCACTCACTACCAAAATAAGATTCTTACGTCTGACAATATTTGCAAAACATCCTGGAATGTGATAAAAAAACTGACTAGGAATAGTGAGAATAATTCGAATATTTCAATTAGATTATGTTCAATGACTATTTTATTGACAAATCTAATGAAATCATTAGCTCAATACCAAATAAAAGCTCTGACACAGATTTAAATAATGTTAATCTTTTTGAAAAATATTCAATTTTCTTAAACCGTTCCGTCTGTGAAGAACTTCTGATTTTATTGAATCACAAACTGAAAAACGAGTCCTCTAGTGGGTCTGACGAAATACCAATGTTCATATTGAAAAAAGTATTACTAATTATTATTGAACCACTCACATACTGAGTTAATCTTTCGTTCAACAGGCCGTTTTCGTTTAACAGGCCGTTTTCCTTCAAGCCTCAAAACAAGCAAGGTTGTGCCTGTTCAGAAGAAGTCCAATTCTAGAAATTTGAATGATTTTCGTCCAGTAACCATTTTATCTTGCTTCTCAAAGGTGTTTGAACTCTCATTTTCTGCGAGACTCATGGATTTTCTGATGAGAAGAAACTTAATAACTGAAAGTCAGCATGGATTCTATCCAGGCAGATCAACTAGCAGTGCTATTTGTGCATTTATGGATAAAACAGTAAACTTTATCGAGGCAGGTGAGTGCCCTGCTGGAATCTTCTGTGATTTGAGTAGGGCATTCGACTGTGTCAATCATGATATGCTTCTCTCTGAACTCCATTCCAACGGAATACGTGGTGTAGCTTTTGAGTGGGTTTCTTCATTTTGACTAATCGAGATTAGTATGTGGTTATGTCCTACTGTGATGGAGCCAAGGAAAACAGTTCCAATAAAAGAATACTATGGGTGTCCCGCAAGGCTCTGTGCTTGGCCCTATTTTATTTGTGCTATACACAAATGATCTGGATACATTATTTGATGAAAATTCATGCATTCTATATGCAGACGATATTTCTATTGTTGCTAGTGATAAGAACAATAACATCCTGAATAATAACTGTTCAGAGATAATGAATTGTACTATAGATTGGTGCTCTAAAAACAATTTATATCTGATTCCAAATTAAACTCAAATTAAGAGATTTCATATCAGACAGAAATATGCGCGACCACTAGATATTAGTATACGTAACAGAAATGAATCCTTGGTTCAGTCCGATTCGGTCAGGATTTTGGGAGCGATGTTGGATGACACCATGTTTACTGTTAAGAAATCTAAAATCAGTCTTAACCTCAAAACAACTAGTTATACTATACTACACTCAAGTAGAGTCTCGCTTGAGATATGGTCTCCTATTTTGGGGGAATTTGTCCTTAGCTACTAACGTATTTACAATACAGAAAAAACTCGTGAGAATTATTGCTGGTATCTCCCGACTCAGCTCCTGTAAACCTTCATTTGGAGAATACAAGTTTTTGCCTTAAGTCTGTCTATTTATTTTTGAAATGTCTATGTGTGTATTTAAAAATAGAACATTATTCCTGACCAATGGTTGTATACGTGAGAAATCAACTCGACAGGATAAAAACCATTATATTCCATACTGTGAATATAATGTGACATTAAATACACCAAAATATTTGGGACCAAAAATCTTCAATCTCTTGCCTGAAGATTTGAAATCTATTCAGTCTGACGGACTTTTCAAGAGAAATCTTGAAAATTACCTACTTGATAACTGTTTTTATGTTTTAACGGACTTCATGATTCGAACAATGTCTGTTAATTTATTACCTATGATCAATATATTTATGTACTTTTATTATCAAATGTACCTATAAGGGCTTCTCCAAAGATGTTAGTTTTTAGTTTTTTCGTTTTGTAGTTTGACAATTTCTATAGGATGCTGTAATGTATTGTCTATGAAAATGAAGGATCTATCTGTCATCTCACAGTTGGCGAGTAGTTTGCGTCAACACATGTTCACCTCCTACGAGAGATGAAGATGGGTTGCGGAAACTTAGGTGGCTACCTCCAAGTGGTATCGCTGGATAACGGGGTTGACAAGGAAAATCCAGTGGGAATGACCAGAAATGGTCAAAGCCTGCGGATCTCTAAGTCAATCTCAAACCAAATGCCACCACAACATGGCTTAATCCAAGGCGTCAAGCGACCCGTGCCGAGGGATGGATGATACCTGAGCCAGTCAGGTATCACAAACGGAGCCTCTGGGATACATGGCGACCTCCCAGAGTAATTTGCCTTACACCTGCGCAGGGGCACCGCAGGTGTGGACGACCCTTTCCCCACACTCGTGGGAACAAAAATGGAAACCAAAACGAAAAACAACACCGCTAGCGGGTATGGAAGTCGAGGAGATTCCAGTCGAATCGCACTCGACACCAGAAACCGCAAACGAAACCGAGGAGGGATCAGCAGATGGTCAAACACCTGCTGAAAAACTCCAGGAAACAGGAAACAGGAAACTCTCTGGAGGCAGCGGCAGTTCCGCTAAACCTCCAGAAACACCTGCCCTAAGACACGTCGCGTCAGATGTAAATCGTTTACATCTGGCGCGTAAAAAGCTCTCAGGAGCTGCAAGAAGACAGGTGCGGATCGCGGAGGCCAAGGCAGCTGGGGAAGAAATTAAACCCAGGAAACGCCGAAGCAACCGACGCGATCCACACCCAGAAGCAAAACTGGCTTCACTGAACGAACTTCCAGCATCGCTGGAAGCAGCAGGCAGCCAAAAACTCCGAACAAGAAGAGGGACCGCTCACAGAGAAGTCAACCTCTTCCACGGAGAGCACTGCAAGGGTGAAGAAACCTAGATCGGACCAACCAGTGGCTGTCTCTGCCCAAGTTAACCCAACTGAGCAGGGCAGCTATAGGGAGGTCACAAGAGGTCTGAAGATGGCTGTTGCTCTGGAGAGTTATCCAGATCACCAGTTATCAGACGACCAAGGAGTCACCTGCAGGAAGAAATCACCGGGGAAATTTTCAAGTGTGAGCCGGGTAAGGGTCGAACTTCAGGAACAGCTACGTCCACAAGGGCGTGCTGGTCCTGACATGCTCGGATGAAACCGCTAAATCCTGGCTACTTGAGAGTATCCCGGGACTGATACTGGGAGGGGCTGTCCTAGAAGTAGGGCTAGCCAAGGACATCCTGAATACCTCCAAGGTAGTGGTATGGATTCCAAAGCCATTTGGTAAAATGGAAACCAAAAAGATTCTCCAGCTTATCAAAACCCAGAACATGGGGATAGATACTGAAGAATGGCTTGTCATCAAGAGACAAGAGGAGGCCTCGGGTCTAACTCTTGTCTTTCAAATCGACGAGACCTCCTTGAAGAACCTGCAAGCCAGGGGAATGAAAGCATTCCTGGGGCTAACGCAGGTAAACTTCAAGCTAGTTAGCCGGAACAGGAACATTCCTGATGCTGCGGGCAGTTCAAGCCAACCTGCAGCATAGTAAGGTGCTACTGCAACCCTGTGCAGAATATTTGCACAGGGCAACACCGACGTGGCCCTAATACAAGAACCATGGCTGGTCAAAGGGCGAGTATCAGGCCTCGGAACATCCAAGGGTAAGCTTATTTATAATCTAAACTGTGGAAACGCCAGATCCTGCATTATTGCCAGGAATGATTTGAAAGTCTTGAATCTGATAGAATTCTGTTACAGGGACATAACAGCAATCAAGACGACCTACATCAAGGATGGAGTAGAGAGGATAATAGTACTAGCCTCCGTCTACATGCCTTATGACTCAACAAGCCCTCCACCATCAGAACAAGTGAGGGCCTTGGTTAAACACTGTGAGGACCACAAACTCCAGCTTATCATCGGAGCCGATGCAAACGCCCATAACACAGTGTGGGGAGCACCGACACGAACACAAGAGGTGAGTCATTGCTTGAATTTATTGTCTCCAGTAACCTGGAAGTACTTAATAGAGGCAATGAGCCAACCTTCGTAACCCGTAATAGACGGGAAATCATTGACATCACTTTGGGCTCTTCTTTGGTGGTTCGGCACGTCGGCAAATGGGCAGTATCTGAGGAACCTTCAAACTCAGATCACCGACACATACATGTGGAGATTGGCTATGCCAATGAACCTGCAGTTATGTGTCGGGATCCCAGGAAAACCAACTGGCCGGGGTACCGGGAGGAGCTCAGGGCAAATCTCACAAATTTCAAAAATGTCAAACCTAACTCAAATACAATTCATGAAATAGAGCAAACCTCCCTAATGTTACAGGAGGCCATAATAACTTCATATCATAATAACTGCCCTTTGAAGCGCAGCACCACTAAAGGTACAGTGAGCTGGTGGAACACCGAACTCACATATCTTAGAAACAAAACGCGCAAACTATTCAATCTTGCGAAAAAACTGGTGACTGGGAGGATTATTCCAAAACTCTCACAGAATACAACAAAAAAATCAGAGGGGAACAAAGAAAGTCATGGAGGAAGTTCTGTGAGGACATAGAACAAACCTCAGAAAGAGCAAGACTCCACCGCATCCTTTCCAAAGACCCCATCAATCCGTTGGGGACTCTCAAAAAACCCAACGGCAATTACACCAACACTGGGAAGGAAACTATGGAACTCTTGCTCCATACACACTTCCCAGGATCCACTGTCACCACAAATCAAAACCCCAGATATGAAATCCCTGCAAACCTTCATTTGAGGGCCAAAAGGGCAGACTGGGAAGTGGCTAAACGAACGGTAACTCATTCAAAAGTAGTGTGGGCAATAAACTCCTTCAAGCCTTACAAGTCTCCGGGCCCAGATGGAGTATTTCCCATACTACTTCAGAGCGGAGTTGAATATCTAGCACCAGAACTGTGCAGACTGTACAGGCTGAGCCTAGCATTGGGATGGCTACCTCAAACCTGAAAACTGAAAATGTGGTCTTTACTCCCAAACCTGGACGAGACTCATATCACCAGGCAAAGGCAAACAGACCAATAAGCCTATCGTCGTTTCTTCTGAAAGGCTTAGAAAACTGATAGATAGAGACATAAGGGAAACCGCTCTTGTAGAACGGCCTTTACATCAAAACCAACATGCCTATCTAACAGGAAAATCATGCGAGACAGCACTTCATCAGCTTGTTTCAAGGCTTGAAGAGTCTCTAGCAAACAAAGAAATTGCACTATGCACTTTTCTAGACATCGAAGGAGCCTTCGACAACACCTCCTTTGAAAGTATGGTCTCTGCGGCCACTCGAAGAGGCATTGACGAAACCACCTGCAGGTGGATACACTCAATGCTTCATAATAGACTGGTCCAAGCCAACATGTTCGAGGAAACAGAGCAGGTTGAAATTTCCAGAGGTACCCCACAGGGGGGCATACTCTCCCCTTCTGTGGGACATGGTTGTAGACGAACTGCTAATTTCTCTGAATAACCAAGGGTATTACTCTCAAGGGTATGCAGATGACCTAGTCATCCTCATCAAGGAAAGAATACTCGAACAACCTCAGAGCTAATGCAAAATGCACTGAGGACAGTAGAGGAAAGGTGTAACAGAGAGAGCCTAAGGCCAAATCCGAACAAAACAACACTATTCCCTTCACCCGAGAAGAAACATGGGAGATCTCATACCTCCTAGACTATTCGGTGAAACATTACAAGTAGTAGAGCAGGTGAAATATCTAGGGCTGATTCTTGACAAGAAACTAACCTGGAACCCGCATCTTCAACATGTAACCAACAAAAGCAAGATAACCTTCATGATGTGCAGGAGAGTTTTTGAAAACCTGGGCTTAAACCGAAAGCCATGCACTGGCTTTACACAGCGGTAATAAGACCAAGAATAACTTATGGCTCACTCTTATGGTGGCTAAAACAAATCAAAGACAGGCAAAAATCAACCTTGGGAAAATCCAGAGGCTTGCCTGTCTCTGCATCACGGGTGCAATGAACAGCACTCCAACAGCTGCAATGGAAATCATCCTAAACCTCGAACCCCTTGACTTACATGTCATTGGAGAGGCCAGGATGAGTGCATACAGACTGAAACAAACGAAAACTGGAGAATCCGAACAACTGGACATACCAGAATCACTCATGTAACCAACATCGAAGAACTCGAAATGATTTCAGATTACATGCAACCCCTATACTCATTCGAAAACCATTCGAAACACGAATTGATGAATCTGGATGGGCCCCGAGTATAGAATCACAATCAACTGCGGACATAGTCTGGTATACAGACGGTTCAAAGACAGTTGAAGGAACGGGAGCAGGAATACATGGGTAAGGCCAAGAAGGGATTACATAATACCACTTGGTAAATACTCCACGATATTCCAAGCTGAAACACATGCTATCATGGTATGCATTCAGAAGAATCTAGAAAGTGGTTATAGGAAAAACACATCTACATTCTATCTGACTGTCAAAGTGCTATCAAAGCACTCAACTCTACACAGATAAAGTCCAAACTGGTCTGGGACTGCCTCCAAAACCCTCATCGAGCTGGCAAAACACAACAAGGTCACCTTGATGTGGGTGCCAGGTCATAGAGGCATTGAAGGCAACGTCAAAGCGGACCAGCTAGCTAGACAAGCATCTGAAACGCTATTCACAGGGCCAGAACCTGCACACGGGATTAGCAAAAACCGATGCAGGACCCTGATCGCCGAGTGGATAAAAAGAAGACACCAACAATATTGGGATCAAACTGTCGGGCAAATACACAGCAAAGTCATGGTAGGGCATCCAAACCGGACCCTGACGGCTGACCTTCTGAACCTGAACAGAACGAAGACTCGTATAATAATAGGTCTGTTGACTGGACACTGCGGCCTAAGAAAACACCTAAACACCATGGGAGTACGCAGGGAAACCGTGGAGTGTAGGCTGTGTGATGAAGAGGAGGAAACAGCCTCTCATATCATCTTCGACTGTGACGCCCTAAGTAGTAGGCGACACAGAACCTTTGGAGAGATCAGCCCGGAAACAGGCATGAATCCGAAGAACCTTATCAACAGGCTTCTTAACCTAATTAAAGGCACAAACCTGTTTGAATGAGGAACCACTGACGACAGAGTGATACAATAGACCCTAGCTGGTCGCAGTGTCAAGGGAAGCTAAGTGCCAACCCTGTCTCTGGCTCGTCAGTCTCAAACCAACCAACCAACCAACCAACCATCTCACAGCTCCGGAAAAATTTGCATTTCAAACAGTTTCGAAATGCGATCAAACATTTCCAACACATAGCAAAAGTCACTCACATATCTTAATTGACCACTTACTCATTAATGACTCAAATGATGATGAATTACAAATCTCTATAGTGAGCTCCCCAATGGACTGCAATCATGAAAATTGCGGTACCAGAGAAAAAGATGAATATTGATAGATATTTCAATAGATAATAATGAAAGATTGATAACAAAATGTTTTCCCGATAATATATAATGCATACAACTTGAAGACAGATTCAATGTAGAAGTAAATGAGGCTATCAAATAGAAGGCTGAAAAAAATTCCACACAATGATTTTCTGTTAGTGAAATATGCCAAAGCCGTAACTTCAGTATAATGGAGGCAAAGAAGGAGTTTTATGGAAAAAAATTGAAATATAGGAAACAAATAAAAAACAAACGTAGAGACCTATCAACTGCATAATGAAAAACAATACAGGAATACACCATAATGATATCACAGCTTTAAGAGAAGCGAAAGAAACAGAAATAGATAGTGGAGCTATTTGTGGAACTATGTGGAGTATTTCTTTCAAATAGGTGAGAAATAACCGATAACCCAATAGACAATATAAAAGTAATACTGAAATGAAGATTAGATTGAAGGTTGTAGACGATGTGGTAACTTGATTACTCTCGTTTCGGACGTCCATCGTCTTAATGGATTTGACGTTTCGTTTACTTGTATCTGCAATCGTTTTCACCTGAAGACGATTTACCCACACTCTGGTTCATTTGTATTAGAGATAAACAAAAACACCGAACAGTACGGAGATTATATAACACTATAGGGGGTCAATGTTAAATTATCTCAAAGAAAAAAAATCAATGGACTATCAACTGTTAGCGGTAGTACAGCAAGTTAGTCTACACCCTGCATAGTGGAGTGTTTTTGTTTGATGTGATTTATTCTATATCAAAATTATCAAAGATCTAATTGGACTGAAAAAAAACTATTTCTTAAATTATTCTGGAAACATGAAAGTAATCCTCCCTCCCTTATAGAATTTATCAATATTGAAGAAAATCGTTGCAAAACCTTCATTCATTCATTCATTCCACCGATATCTCTGTGATTTCAGCTTCCTGAATGCTGATTTCCCTCCTGTAGTTTCACCTAGACTATATTCCTCAGCGATTGTATCTACATTCTTCGATGATAGCTCTATCATCTCAACGTTTTCTTTGTTGTCTGGAAATGCTGAAAGCAGTTCAGAGAATTGTTTGGAGAATGGCATTTTCAGGTACCAGACAGAGAATGAATAAAGCATATTTCTGGGAACAATCAGGGAATTCCGCATGATGCTATTCGTGGTATAAATCGATAAACGGGACTGTGAATACGGAGAGAACAGTAATATTGTTTCTCCCGGGTGCGGAGCGAGACTCTGAATGAAACCTTTCATTTGAAATAGTAATAGGAAGTCATCCTTGGGAGAATAGATGAGTCAAAGCATATATAGATAGATATATAGATGTTTCTTGACTACGTTATATAAAAGTTACATTTGCAGCAGGTCATGAGGTGTGGACAATTTGTATGTATAAAATAGTAAAACACAGAATGCACTTAATAAGACAAAATATCACATAATCATAAAAACATTATAAATATAAATAAAAGTTGCCAAACAGGCAATAATCAAGCAGGTAAATGTTAGCCAAATGTATTGGGAAAGGCAAATCTGTGTGTATATGTCATAAGTATATGAAAGAGAAGAAAAAAAATATTACAGGCCATAAATTCATCAACTGTATAGAAACAGTGGTGGGAGCATATTTTTTTGACTTCTGCTTTGTATTGATTATAACTTAGGTTTTTAATTTCTTCAGGTAATTTGTTATATATTCTAATATCTACTGAGTTTCTGGCTGTCTTATTTAGACGATATCTTGGTTCTCTTGCAGATTTTTATTTCTGGTATTATAGTTATGATACTCCGCATTAGTTGGGTAGACATTTTTGTTTTTATGTATATGTAGTAGTGAGTGGTATAGGTATAGAGAAGGTACGGACATTATTCCATATTCGATAAACAGCGCCCGGCAGTGATCCCTATGTTCTGCATTAGCTATGACTCTTACAGCCCTCTTCTGAATTACCCCATAGAATGATACCGTGATTCAAATGGAATTGTATGAGACCATGAAAGGCACTCAATGAAGTTCTCTGGTTCGTCAGCCCTAAACCAACCGGGCACAATTTCCAGAAAGCAGTAAAGCTGCAAGAAGATATAGTATGTCAAAGAAATAATAGAAAACAGGTAAAAGCTAATATGATAGATAACTTTTCGTTTCTATGTTTCTAATTATGATTTAAATTGTATAATTATGTTGAAATTGAAAGCGCGTCCAGTAGTTTTTATATGAAATCATATATGGTGATTATGAATTCAAAGTTGTGCCGTGGGTTTGTTTTCAAACATAACCTAGTAATGTTTTTGAATAAAATCTGAGGTCGATTGTGGCATTTGTCGCTTTCGAAAAGTGTTTCATTTTCATGTTCCAGTGTCAATGGTTGCCACGACGATATTCCTTCACCTTTCGAATTTGTTTCGATTGCGATTCGATAATGAATAAACGAATTCGGCTTTGTACAGTGGATTTTGTTCTACATTTGTTAAATGTCTATACTATAATTTCGATGACAAAAAGAGGCTATCATCGTATTTAACCGATTGTGGCAAAAAAGTTCAAAATCGGCGATGATATATTGCCAAAAATTGAATCTTACCGGCATAAGAACAAAAACAGAAAAATATTTTAAGTGAGCTCATCAATTGAGGTAGCGTAATGAAAGCACCGGACAGTCGCACATTTGAAACTTTACTCAAGAAAGTGCAAGGAAAATGATATATTGTTGAATCTATGAAAAATACTGGAAACTTTTGACCACGGTACGTAATGTTCTGTAAGAAATAGCAGTTCTTATCTGAAGTTTTAACAGCATTGCACATTTCAAATATGAAGGTTGCACTTTTTCAAACCAATTTTTTTCGATGGCAATGCACATGAGCCTATATAATTCCAACATGAAATGAAATATGAATACCCCATGAAAAAAAAAATTAGGTTTCATCAAAATTCAATGGTAATGAACCTGTACATCATGAAATAATGATACGTATATTAAGCGAATATATATGTGCATATTTTTAAATAAATAGAAATTGTTGGGAGAGTACGTTGGAGGATTTGCATTATGGAATCATTTATGTGATTTCCCGAAAGCATTAACGGACGAATAAATAGTAGGGCTTGGTTAATTATTTCACGAAGCACAAAAACCAACAAGTACATCAGCGAATCATAATTTCCAGAATAAAAACTTATTAATATGGTATGTGCGAGCCCAGAAGTTTCAAAACGAAATTATGGCACACATTCAGTAATATTCGTGGGAAAATTTTTGTTATTTTCGTCAGAAAAAACACAAAAAAATTAAAATAATCCATAAATTCGGGGGTGTTATATTCAATTTGTGACCCTCTTCTCTGTATAGAGATGAATACATTTTCGAATATAGGAAGAGTTTTTTTGTGGGTGAAACCATCTCAACTATTAACTATTTGTTAGAAAAAGCTCCACCCAAAAAAAATATAAAAAACATTTTTAAAGCTTTTCTACAAATGCACTAAAAAGGAAAAAATGATTTTTTTCATTGTTTGATCTAGGTTATTCTGCAGATTGAAAATCTTGCCTCGCAAGATTACCTATTTTGTATCTGCGGCAAGCTTTTGAATCTATCACTCTCAGAATAACCTAGATCAAACAATAAAAGGAATTATTTTCTCTTTTTTAGTGCAATTGTATGAAACTTGTCTTGAAAAATGTTTTTTTTATAATTTTTATTTTGAACTTCTTAGTTCTGATATTATTAATAACTAATGAATGCTTGATTTTTTTCGTTTATTTATTTTTTAGTATTTATGATGTTAAATAACTAGTTAAGTGATTTATATCGAATTTATTTTTGAATTTTGAAAACCGCAAGCAGGATTCGAACCCATGACCTCTGAATCTCTAGTCAGATGCCTTACCAACTGAAGACATAGGTTCCATCTGCATATTTGTGGACCGCTTTTTCCCATAATTTAATGTAGTGTTAGGAAGGTAGAAAAGATCTCGAGTACTCATCAGTGGCCATCAAGATCAATTACCCTTTCATTATATTCATATTATTAAATATTCGAATCCTGCTTGAAGATGTTTTTTTCCTTTAATTTAATTATTTTCCAGATATGCCACAATTTTTCCTTTTATGTAGTTTTCACAGACGCAATTTTCCACTTGATATTATATATTTGGCAAAATCTTGTCAGTGGTTGGAGATCGAATACCTGAACCTCGATTGAAATCGTCATGTCGATGGTGATGTTTGGGTGAAAGATTAGTTGGTCTTGATGGCTACTGATGATTACTCGAGATATTTTCTACCTTCCTAACCCTAACATCAAATTATGAGATATAGCGGTCCAAAAATATGCAGGCGGAACCAATGTCTTCAATAGCTCAGTTGGTAGAGCATCTGACTAGAGATTTAGAGGTCGTGGGTTCGAATCCTGCTTGAAGATGTTTTTCTTCTTTAATTTCATAATTTGTCTGATATGCCATAATTTTTCATTTCAAGTTGTTTTGGAGTTCAGCCAACAGAAACAGCATCTCTACAATATTTTGTGTTTGGCTTCATGTTCATTCTTGATAGTTGAACCTCCTAGAAGAGGCCTAATCTTGAGTGTATGCAATTAAAATCGACTTGAAATTCCCCGCCTGTGAAAAGATCTTTCGTCTCTCGAACTCGTGATTCTATTGTATCGCAGTAGTATCATAGAAACTGTTTGGAAAATCAAATATTCCTTGAAAATGGTTGACGGTATCTGAATTTTGAAATGTGTACACAATATTTTTTCTCTCAGCCTTACTGCCGTTATAGTTGTGGGTTTTCAGGATTGTGGCGATATTTTCCTAGATAACCAGGCACCAGCAAATAATTATTGAGGTTGAGGTTGGACACAATGAAAACACACAAAAAGCTTCGATCTATTGGTAAGTATAAGGTTTCAAATGAGTGTCAAATTGACCGAATGCCAATCAAGTTAGTACCTAGTACATATGGAGTCAATGTAATATAGAATTATGAAAATAAGATATCAATGCAGTATGTACCACTACAGGGTGAGTTAGAAGTACTTTAACAAACTTCAAGAGGTGATTCCTCACGATAATCTAATATGAATTATTCGAATGAATATATGTCCGGAAACGCTTCGTTTTCAAGATACAGGGTTTTAAGTTTTATTTTTCTTTTTTTTTTTTAAATAACTTTCGAAATAATGACCTTAATTAAACGAAAATTGGTATTGAGTGGTTTTTTGAGGTGCCAAATTCGAACCTGTTGATGATGATTATTATTGCTCTTAGTCGTAGGGGACGCCACCTACACGTCTTTTTTTTTTGAAGATTCATAACTTTTTTGAGCGTACTTCTACCATTTTTCAGTGAAAAAATCAATTTCTCTATCATATCTACGTGAAAAAGCTACCCCTGTTACAAGTCGCTATAAGCAACCGTTTTCTAGATATTTGGACTTGAAAAATTTCAAGTCAATTATTTGATAATCGATGCGTGTTGAAGTTATTACCATTATTTTGAATTTTTCACAAGAATGCTTGGGAAATGAATTTGACGTTTAAGTAAGTAGTTTTATTTTTTTGTAGGGGGCGCCACCCATTCTATTTATTTTTGCTCGTTTGAAATCGTTATTTTTGTATCAAAGGTGGAAAATCTGTATTTGTTTTAATACAATTTGCAAGAAATATCAACATTTTATTTCAAGAAATTTTGAATATGTAGAATAAAATAAAATAAAGGAATCTAAATTGTATTCAAATAAATTGTTCAAAGTGTCCACCTTCAGCGAAGATACAGGCATTCAGTCTTCTAGTCATTGAATCTCGTACCCGCTCAAAAATTATTGGTGTGTTTCTTATTGTTTCACAGGCGTCTACTATTCGGTTTCTCAGATCTTCCTCGTTCGCTACTGGAGTTTCATAAACTAGTGACTTCAAATGTCCCCAAAAATGAAAATCTAGTGGATTTAGATCTGGGGGCCTTGGTGCCCACACCTGGTTAGGTTCTTCTACACCCCTCCATCGATTTGGATAGAGAGTGTTAAGGAATTCCCTGGCTACAACGCTTAAATGAGCCGGAGCCCCATCATGCATAAACCACATGCGGATACGAATTTCTAATGGTACATTCTGAAGTAGTCCCGGCAATTCATTTTCTAAAGAGTCTCTGTAAGTTGCGCCATTCAGTCGGAACGGAAGAATGAAAGGACCTATCAAGTAATTATCAATTATTGCCACCCATACATTTACAGAAAATTGATACTGATTTTCACTAACTGCGTGCGGAATTTCCAGAGCCCAAACATGGTTGTCATGAAAGTTGTGGAGAAGTTTGCCTCGTCCGTGCCTCATATTTAAAAAATTGAGGATTTCCAGCCAATTTTCTCAAAAACCACTGACACATAGTAATGCGTTGGGGAAAGTCTCGTGGTATGGATAAAATTGTTGATCGAGGATAATTCTCCAAACTGTGGACTGAGTAGAATCGAGAGCTCCAGCAATTATTCTTGTACTTGTTTCTGGATTCTCCTCGAGAATGTTCAAAACAGCTTCTTCCAATTCTGGGGTCCGGACTGATCGTGGTCTGCCAATAATATCAGCTGCCCTCTTAAAGCTACGTGTTTCTGCCAAACGACGTTGGAGACTGGTAAATGTTGGAGCTGAAGGCAGTACTCGATTAGGAAGTCGCTCCTGGTAAATACGTCTTGCTTCGCGCGCATTGCCATCCGCAAGGCCATAAACGGAATGCACATCGGCTGAATGAGCATAATTGTTTGAATAATCCATTTTTATAAAATTAGTGTTTAAAATCTTACAGAAACTTTAACAAAACAACAAAACGTTTAACTGTCACATAATATGTAATTACCAAAACTACTTACTTGAACGTCAAATTCATTTCCTAAGCATTCTTGTGAAAAATGCAAAATCTCAAATTTGACACCTCAAAAAACCTCTCAATTCCAATTTTCGTTCAAATAAGGTCAGTATTTCGAGAGTTATTTAAAAAAACGAAAATAAAAATAGAACTTCAACACCCTGTATCTTGGAAACGAAGCGTTTCCGGACATATATTTATTTGGACACTTCATATTAGAATATTGTGAGGAATCACCTCCTGAAGTTTGTCAAAGTACTTCTGACTCACCCTGTATAGATATAACAAGCAGGAAGTAGAATACTCATGAAATATCCATTGAAAAATTGTAAACACAAGGAAAAGAATGAATTGGAAACACAACAAAAGAAATAATAAGAGACTTGCCCACCGGAATATAAAACATTTCCCGCAAGGTCCATAATAATGAATTTTCTTAGAAATTCCTGTTTAATTTTTATCCATTCATCTGTACTTTACAAGCCCCTTATGAATAAAACATGGAGCGGAAACTCTCGTGAAGCAGAGTGAAAAGACCTGATGAGATGAATAATATTGTATCCCTATAAATACATCTTGAATGATGTTTTTCATGGGAAGCTTTTCAGAAACCGTCGGGAGAATTGCCTCAGGTGGTAATAGGCGTTTCAAAACAATATCTACTCATATTTTTACTCCATAGCAAATCAATTACATATCGGATTAAAAATATTGGAGCAGCTCGAGTGTGGTGACAGAAACATTTATCTGAACATTTTATAGAATGCACAAACTCTACAGATAATTTCCTTTTCTCACGTTTTAAGGTATAATAAATTCATTCATTTTATGACAAGTGGATGTGAAATAACAATTGTAGGAAGTACCTCAGGATGACATACAGAAAATATGAAATCTTGGAAATAAATTCGAATATTTTTTCAATTAGTGCATTCTGGATTCCAATTCTGTGTACATTCGAAAATAAAGGGAATATATCTCTCCAGGATTGAACATTCTTCACTGGTACAGATGACTAAATAAAAATGTTTTGATAATTAGTATAAGAAATAAAATTGATTGGTTAATGTACAAAATACATTGATGCCAGGATTGACAGTCGATGTTCAAGGAGATTGTATCAATGAACGTGGTCCTTAAGCAATGTCCTCATAGTGAACATATAAACACCTCCTCATCAGGCAATCAACATCTAAACATTATAGTCATCATATAGTGCATCGGTTGAAAAGTATTCCAAATACATTGTCGTCATGCTTCTTTCCGTTACAATCAGGTGACTTTTTTGTTCTGTGAGGAAGTAGAATACTCATGAAATATCCATTGGAAAATTGTTAACACATGGGAAAGATTCAGTGTAGCCGTTCTCTCAACAGAAGGAATAATAAAAGACTTGCTTACAGGAATATAAAATAAAAAACATTTCCCGCGAGGTCCATAATAATGAATTTTCTTAAAAATGAGTATAAATTCCTGATTAATTTTCATCCATTCATCTGTACTCCATAAGCTCCTTACGAATAAAACATGAAGCGGAAACTCCCGCAAAGCAGAATGAAAAGACCTGATGAGATGAATAATATTGTTTCTCTATTAATACATCTTGATGATGTTTTTCATGAAAAGCTTTTCTGAAACCGTCGGGAGAATTGCCTCAGGTGATAATCGGCGTTTCAAAACAATATCTACTCATATTTTTACTTCATAGCAAATCAATTAAATATCGGATTAAAAATATTGGAGCATCTCGAGTGTGGTGACAGAAACATTTGTCTGAATATTTTATAGAATGCACAAACTCTACAGATAATAATCTTTTTTCACATTTTAAGGTATAATAAATGTATTCATTTTATGAAATGTGGATGTAAAATAACAATTGTAGGAAGTATCTCAGGATGACATAAAGAAAATATGAAATCTTGGAAATGAATTCGAATATTTTTTCAATTAGTGTATTCTGGATTCCAATTCTATGTATATTCGAAAATATATGGAATATACATAGAATATATCGAAATACTTCTCTCTGTGTAGAATCCCTCGAAACAGTGTGCAACAAGGGACAAAAATAAATGTGAAAGTGACCATCGGTATGTAATAGAATGCTCAAAAGATGCCCACAATGCCAAAATAAGATCAAAACTTGCTGAATGTCCTAACGGATCCCGTTCATTTTGGTCTTTCGCCAAAGCCGTGGAAAGAAACTTCACTTCCAGCTCATTTCCTCCTCTAACCAAAGAAGATGGAACACTAGCAACGACTGCCCAGGAAAAAGCCAATATCTTTGCGCACCTATTTGCTGGAAATTCCACTCTGGATTCATCGGGAAAACAACCCCCGAACATTACACCTATTGACAGTCACATGCCCGAGATCACCTTTCGCCAACGTACTATCAGAAAGATTTTGCTGGGTCTCAACACCAACAAAGCCTTTGGATCTGACGGAATCCCACCGATTGTTCTCAAGAAATGTGCCCCCGAACTAACACCTGTTCTTTGCAAGTTGTTCAACCACTCTTACAATTTGGGGGTATTTCCGTCCAATTGGAAAATTGAAAGAGTACAGCCAGTCCCTAAGAAAGGCAAAAAGGCCCTACCTAGCAACTACAGACCTATCGCACTGCTATCTATTATTTCAAAGGTCATGGAAAAAGCCATCAACATCGAGCTCATGAAATATCTGGAAGACTCAGGAATTGTCAACGATAGGCAATATGGCTTCCGCCATCAGAGATCAACTGGTGACCTGCTCGCTTACGTCTCACATATATGGCAGCTATCTATTGAAAAGTATGGAGAAACTTTAGCTGTGGCATTAGATATCTCCAAGGCGTTCGATCGAGTTTGGCACCAGGGACTCCTCGCCAAGCTTCCGTCTTATGGCTTGCCCCCTCAGCTGTGTTCTCTGCTTGCTAGTTTTCTCTCAAACAGGTCTCTCCATGTAGTGGTCGATGGAGTTTCATCTGACACTCTACTCATAAATGCTGGTGTTCCGCAAGGATCTATTCTCGCACCAACACTATTTCTACTTCACATCAACGACCTGTTGAAAGCAACTTCATGTCCAGTACACAGCTTTGCCGATGATAGTACCCTCCATACCGCTTTCTCTTCAGGGCCCTATATCAGCCCGTGAAACCAGAAATGAACGAGGAAGAAATGTTAATAATATAAATATGGACTTAGCAACAATTCTCGAGTGGGGATCTAATAACTTGGTAGAATTCAATGCAAACAAAACACAAGCATGTCTTTTCTCTAGAAAAGTCGATCTCACTGTGCCTAACATAACTTTGTCAGGAGTAACCATACCACTGAAGTCATCCATATCGATGCTTGGTATTACTATCAGCAATAACCTTTCCTGGGAAAATCACGTGAGGTCCATTGCCAAAAGTGCATCCCAAAAACTTGCTTTTTTGTTTCGTGCCAAGAGCTATTTCACCCCCACCCAGCTGCTTATGATCTATAAGGCACAGATCCGACCTGTCCTGGAATACTGTTCCCATATTTGGAGCGCGGCACCTAAACATATCCTGAGGCTATTGGATTCTGTCCAAAAAAGGGCAATTCGTCTCGTCGGTGATGCCTCGCTTACAAACTCGCTTACTTGTCTGGAACACCGTAGAAAAGTTGGCGATTTGTCTCTATTTTATAGATATTTTCATGGGCGATGCTCTTCTGAAATATCAACAATCGTTCCTGCTTTGGCAGTCTCTTCGAGACTAACCCGTCAAGTTCAGTCATCACACCCCTTCGTGGTCACCTTGGAGACCTGCAGAACATCACTTTCCAAAGACTCGTTCATCCAACGAACAGCGAGGCTTTGGAACTCATTGCCTAGGGAGGTGTTCCCCGAGGCATACAACCTCCAGAAATTTAAGAAGAACACCAACTCCTACCTTCTTTCCCTTGGTTCCCACGATGTTCTCTGAACATTACAGGATATCCCTTTTCGTGGGAACCAGAACATGAAAAAAAAAAAATATTACAAGGATACAACACATACATATAGCAGCTGCCTACAGAAAAAGTTCACACTTTTTGTCGGCCGATACACTCTCTGAAGATAGCCATACAATATATATAATTCCGCAATTATTAGAATGAGTGAACCAACGTTGGAAAATATTTTAGAGAAAATCCAGAGGACTAGAAGTGGTCTAGAAATTCTATAGAAGCAAGTGAAGCAAGACTCTTACTGAAATTCGAAGAACAAAATTACAAAGTTCGGCAATTAGAAGCGGAAAATCATTTTTCTGAAAGCAAAAATAGAAACTCTGAAGCGAAATAGCAGAAATGATAACTTAATTATTTTTGGCTTCAAAAAGTACCCTGTAGAAATCACATCGGAATTTATTTGTGATCAAATCACATCACTTACTGGGGTTGAATTACAAGAACGTGATATCAACAACGTTTACTCTCTGGGCAAGACGGAAACAGCTCCACTAAAACTTGAACTAACGTCTCATCTCAAGAAAAAAACGACCCTGAAAAACTGCAAAAAACTCGAAAGCCTAAACATCCCAATTGGAAATGATCTAACCCCCACCCATAGAGAGGAGTACCAAATATTGAAACATTATCTTACTCGTGAATTAAGGAGTCAACGCTATAAGAACTGTTTTATCGAAGGGAACAAATTGATATTGAACGATCTAGTCTATACGCCTGAAGAACTTTTCGAAATACAAGCTACAGAAGCAGAGGAGGACTCTATTACAGGAAAAAGAGGAGGAAGCGCCAAATCCACTCCAACGTACTTGGACAAAGTGCAGAATACAGAGCACCACACTCCTGCCCCGCAATCCCTAGTCATCAAGGAAAACAAGCAAGTAATCACTCCGAAACCAACTTATATCGAAACAAAAATAGGAAAGCAAGTAGAAAACCATCCTAGAAAACTTCGTTCAGTCAGTTCACTACTTAAACAGACAGAACTAAATGAATTCTTATTAGTGCTAAATTCTACGTTCTAATGTATTCACTCTCTACTTTATCACTCTAATGTATTATTAGTATACAATATTTCCTCAACTATATTCATAAAATAATTCATAAATAGTACACAATTTTACTTAATCCATCCTTCCCATTTTTGGAAGTAAACCATGGATCCAATCATTAGAGATTACAATTACTTACCAGTTGATACTGTTGAATTTGAGAATATATCTGACTATAATAATTTCAACAGTGAGATAGATCGTGAAATATGTTTCAATATATTACATCAAAACATTCGAAGTATTACAAAAACTTTTACATGTTTTTCTGAATTGTAGATGAACAATGTCAGTATATTAGAATAGAATAGAAATAATGTTAGAGAATAAATTCATTAATTCAGTAATACATATATAAGGAATAATTATATAGTATACATACCGGACTCCCATGCAAAACCCTGAGTTTCTATGAGATTTTTGTTTGTTTTACTATAGGTTGTATTTCTGTAAACTTTCACATCATACATGTATTCTTGGTAGGTGAACATTATTATTATTACTATTAAATATTATTTTTCATTGTGCATACTTCTATGATAAACGACTCGATGATTTTACATAAATTACCTCTCGTTTTATATCCACTGTAGATATGATCATAATAATGTTCACATATCAATTATTAATTGTACTCTTTGGTTAATAATTGTTTCTTGTGTTTGTTTTTTTATCCCCTGAATTTTATATATTTTAAAGTATTTTTTTATCAACATGTATGTATCAATATTTCGATATTTACTTCAGTTACTTTTACTTTTATTAGTGCATAGTTTGAAATTGTTTATATGATATAAATCCATAGCTCCACACACTAACTATCACGCACAAGCTGCAACCAGAGCAGCTTCAGTGATATCTTCCGTTTATTTGATAGAACTCCGTTATTGTATGCATTTGTAAACTTAAATTTGAATAAACATTATTATTATTATCTCTCTTCAGGATTAAACATTTTTCACTGGTACTGTAACAAAATGCAATATCTATTTTGAATGAAATATTAACTTTTCCAAGATTTGTTGGGATTCACAGTTTACCATGAAATTATAACCGAACCGGTGGTCAGAAAATAAGGTATTTGATATTATTTATTTTCATTTTCGTCGAGTACAGCGAAACATATGTTATTTATTAAAAAATTCTCGAAAGGAACCACTATCCAAATGATTTTTATGGGCAATTGAACAGCGTATTTCCGGTCACAGAGAACAGTGTTATATATTGTACAGTCAAATATTTCACAAAAAGTTATTTTTGTTCACCGGCAGATATGAGAAAAAGTTACATTATCTTCATGAAATGATATTTCATATAAGCAAATGATGGTTTACAAAAGATTTTCCTGGGAGAATAATAAAAGCAGAAAATATTGGTAATAATAAGAGTTAGAGTAGCGTCGAAGTATTTTTTTCCATGCAAATGGTTGTTTTCAACTTTCACGCTCATAAGTAAAAAATATTGTATTTTCAATGAATATATCTGTGACTAGGAAAAATAATTGTTAAAAGTATATGGTAGATAGGAATATATCTGAAATCACTGGGCTATTGATTGTATACGTTGTGGCTTTATTACCGGAAGATTCCATCGCTTAAAATTGACCTGACCATGATTGTACCAGGAAACCAAATAATGTTTCGTATATGTTTGGCAAATGGGTAAACGAGACAGTAAGGATATTCATGGATTGATCGGAGAAACCAGTTTGGTTCGAAGTTTCAGACGATACATACCTCTCTCATGGAATTAATTTTTTCAGTTATATAGGCCTTGCCAGTCTGATTTAAAGTTAATCAAAATTTCTTATCATTCAAATAAGCAACAGTTCGATTCAGAATAAGTTCAATCGATTAAGTTTCATTACTATTCAAATGCTAAGATTTCTCGTATTTTATTAGTTATAGTAGGGACAAAGCCATAGATGATTCATTCAACTGAGCTGAATAAAGTTGATATCTGTTTCAATGCTCAATGAGTTGTTTATTCAGAATGAATGAGAGAGAAAGTTAAAAGAAACGGAAATCTGGAACTTATTCAGTATACGAGTTTAATAAGTCTTTTGGAAATTGAGAACAGTTCAAAATCAGTGCCAAGTACCTAGAGTTCTTCCAGTCTAGCGATGGTCCATGGCCTTCAAAGTTACAATTTTCGGTAAGAAAATCATTTTGGTGATTCTTTAACAAATCTTATGTCGCATTTTTCGAATCCACGCCAACACAACTCTTTCGAAGAGAATTTGGTTTGGCAACTGCTCGGCGATAAAAACTAAATTAAAATTTCAGGAACTATGTTATTTCTAAGGAGGATTTCCTCTGATTGATTGATTGAATATTCTAGTGGTGCAGTAACGTATCAACTAGCACAGTACATACAGTGTCACACATAAAGTTCGCAACATATGGAAGTTTCTTTTATTAATAGATATAATGAAAATTTGACTTCGCAGTTAGTTTGTGCTTCAAAAATTAGAAAAAAACAGCCTCTTTCCTTTTGTCATGTGCTACTCAAACCTGTCAAATTTGAATTTTTTTTCGAAAATCCTCAAAAAATCAGTTTTTTTTTGAAATTTCGAAAAATGCCAAAGAAAAAGGTTGCCCAGTTTCCAATTTTATACCTTTGCTCCAAATTTCGACTCTTTACTGTCACTTCGACTTTTTTCCAATTTTTTTAATTTTTTTAATTTTTCGAATCTTTCGCACTACCGATTCGAACGAAACATGATTCAAATTTTATAATTTTGATGATTACAAGACTTCAATGTCATATTTTGCCCAGAAAATACCTACATTGGCCTGTTACCAGAAAGAAAAAAAAATGCACCTCCAGAAATTCGTCTTTGTTGTTCCATGTTCATCTAGTTTCTTCATTTCATTGTGAAACTGATTCGGATTTTCAATGTATGGACGTTAATATGTCAGTAATCGAATTAACGAATTTCCCTTCATTTTTATTACTCTCGTATTTTTTTTCAACGGATTTGTATCCCTTAGGTGCTGAAGAGTTCGGAATATTTTATTTGTATCCCTTAGGTGCTGAAGAGTTCGAAATATTTTGGTGTAGTTTACACCCAACAGTGTGACTGTTGGATGTAAACTGTTAGATATAATTTTCGAGCAAATAATAATTTTTCGCAACGTTTTTGGAATTAATTTCATAAATCTCATATTCTTTATTTTTACCATTAGATGTGTAAGAAACATTAAACCAAAATAACTATAACCAAATTCACAAGAAAACATCGTAACATTCATTGATTTATCTTAATGATCTTATAAAGAACTCGAATTCATCATTCAGTGTGCCGTCCTTCCCGTTCTATACAAATTATAGTCCTTTCATTCACAGACTTTGTGGCATTTTTAATAAATAGGGGATTTTGTTAGCACAACACTCCCGAATGGTATGCTCTAAATGTTCTTTGTTTGCAAATGGTATGTGCTCATACACCTTCTGTTTCAGATAATTCCATAGAAAAAAGTCCATTGGAGATAAGTCCGGTGATCTTGGTGGCCAATAATCTTCCCAATCTCGTCCTATCACTTTGCCCCTAAACATCTGACTGAGACACTGTTTCACTTCTACCGTTTGGTGAATCGGTGCCCCGTCAAGCTGATACCACAAATTTCGTCTGACACTTAGAGGCAGAGTATCCAAAACTTCAGACAACTGATTCATAATGAAATTTCTGTACATGTCTGCGTTCAAATTTTCTCTAAAAAAATATAGCCCAATTATTTGGTTATGTAATCAACCACACCACACATTTGTCTTGAATGAATATTGGTCACGGCATTCTATTACAAAATTTGGATTATTGTTGGACCACCAGCGGCAATTCTGGGAACTAACTGTTCGACGTGAAAGTTGCCTCGTCTATCCATGAAATCCTGTAGGGAAATGTGATATCATTGTCCCTCTCACCTTGGAACCAAAATGAAAATCCCAATCGAATATCGAAATCTCTTTCTTTAGGAGTGTGTATGAACTTTGGCTTATAGGGATGGACATTATTTTTGTGCAAAATTCTTTTCACAGTTTCTCTGCCAACCCCTGTATTTTCACTAATACTTCTACTATTAGTTTTTCCGTTTTCAACAACGCTCAAACAAACATTGAGTTATTCTTCTTCATTATACCTTATTGGATTATGTGGTTTCTTGAAACGATTGTCCGCAGAGCCAGTTTCTTTTGATGTTTTCAATATCCTTTCCACGTTACTAAAGTGGATATTTCTTCCTGGATGCCGGTGATTGAAAATACAAGCAACATCTCGATATGGCACATTCTCACCATATAAAAGAACGATTTCCACTTTGTTTTGTGTGGATAACATTGTACATAAAACTTATTTGTGAATAATAAATGTACGAAAATCTGACAAAACAACTCGATTTATTTAACGCAATAATTTGACATTAACCAAAACTGAAAATTTGTTTCAAAAGCCTACTAAGGGAAAATTGTATTTTGATTCGATCAATTGTACTATTTTCTTTCCGAGATGTTGCATTAGTCTTGTATTGTTTAAAATCACGTATTTTTATATCATGTTAAGTACGAATCGCTAGAACGAAAGTCTTTTGAATAGTTATGAAACTGTAGGTCATTGTTTAGTTTACAGAAAAGTATGATATTTCGGGTTTGTTTGTAACTGAATTATTGGTCAGAAAAATAATCAAACTGGATAAAAATCTATTAAAAAAAGAAATACGAGTGTAATAAGAATGAAGAGAAATTCATTTATTCGATTACTGACATATTAACGTCCATACATTGAGAATCCGAATCAGTTTCACAATTAAATGAAAAAACTTGATGAATTTTGCAACAACAAAGACGAATTTCTGGAGGTGCATAAAGTTTTTTTTCTGGTAACAGGCCAATGTGGGTATTTTCTGTGCAAGATATGACATTGGAGTCTCGTATTCATCAAAATTATGAAATTTGAATCAAGTTTCGTTCGAATCGGTAAAGCGAAAGATTCGAAAAATTAAAAAAATTGGGAAAATGTCAAAGTGGCAGTAGAGTCCAAATTTGGAGCAAAGGTATAAAATTGGAAACTGAGCAACTTTTTTCTTAGGTATTTTTCGAAAATTCAGCAAAAAAACTGATTTTTTGAGGATTTTCAAAAAAAATTCAAATTTGACAGGTTCAGAGTAGCACAGAAAGAGGCTGTTTTTTTTTAATTTCTCAAGCACAAAATAACTGCGTAGTAAAATTTTCATTATATCTATTAATGAAAAAAACTTCCATATGTTGCGAACTTTATGTGTGACACTGTATGATCAAATATAGAGTTGTTTACAAGCTTCTATTTGGTTTCACTTGTTGGTGCGTTTGTTCATTCATTACAGTCAAATATCGCGAAAATATTTAGATAAAATTTGTATTTCGATCAATTTGAAGATTGTATAATAATTCATTGGAGTATATGAGAAATGAAAATACGCTTACCAGACTGTTCAGAAGCGACTAGAAAGTTACATGCGGTTTTGAAACAATGTGTCTCAGAAGGTAATCCAGATCACCGGCCAAAATAAAACAGAGTTACCATAACACATTTCATAATCTACCCTCAGTCAAAGATACATGTGTTTTGGTAGGATAGAAACTGTAAACAGAAAAATGAAGGACCAGAAGAATGATTAGCCCTGACCTGAAATCAATGTTCATGCGAATCTCATTTCCAAATCTCGGCAGAATTCACGTACTCTCTATTGAAATTTGAGGTGTAAAATTTACTTTTCCATATTCCATGACCAAAAAATAAAGTACGCTTTACAAAATTCCATTGTTTGTTGGGGATTGTCGAGACTGACGAGATTAAAAACCGTTTAATTGAAATGCCCTAAGGAAAATGAAATAAGCCTCGTTCTCCGTTTCTTCTGACGAATTTTCTTCAGCTGACAAACTTATTGGTATCATATATCACAAAAAATTCAATCATGGGCGCTCATTACTCGGAATTTTGTTTTTATGACTCATGATGAGCACGCACGCTCTTTGCTACCGGATCAGATGGAATTTCACGACAAATACTGCTTTCCGAATCTCCCATTACATATATTCTCCATAAGGATTTAGAGAAGGCAGTTAAACCGCACTTCTCAACATTTGTGATGATAAAAATGATTCTACTGAAGCATTGGATTCCATGCTTTCTTTGAATTCCAGAGATGTTATGGCCACAATGATTTTTTGACCACAATGGCCACAATTACTATTTTTTATTTCATCCAAAATAGATCCCATCATAGAGTGGAACTGAATGATAAGATATTTGTCAATGGCAAAATCACTAGCGGGGTTCCATAGGAGTCTATTTCAGGGCCACCTCCATTCGCTATGTATAGTGCAAATCGCTACAATAGCATCAAACGCAGTGTAGCCCATTGATATAGGATTTTAATACTTTCCCAGTATGACATACAAATCGCTAACAGACTTTTGAACGAAGACTTGCAATCGCTGAGATCACCGGCCGATGAACATAATCGCATAATCAATCTGGATGTCATTTACCAAAAAGGTTCCATGCGCAAAAAGATATTTTTGAGTAAACACAACTTATCTTCGGATTGGTTTTATAAAATACATATGGACTTGTAAGAGTTATTGATCGCACCTTTATTTTATTAGGATATGTCTAGACATATTCGACTGGATACAAAATTATTCATTTTCAAAAAAATATTTTAATAAATTCTTGTTTTTTTTTTGGGAAACGCATTATTGCTTTAACTCGTTAATGAAAAGGGGACTTGGGACTGAAATACAAGTATTCAATTATAGAAAACTGTATTATTCTTGATACAAAAAACAAAAAGAAAACAACTTATTATTCAATATTCTCAACTTCAAAATCAAGGTTCTCTCCGAAACCTCTATTGAGTATTCAAATCCAGTCCTTTAAGGTTTCCATAAAGTCGATATTCTACCTTTAGCATTCTTATGAATCAAGAGTTCTTGATACTCTGCATTTTCATCGTGACTACTTTTTATGAATAATCTCATATAGGTTAGATTTGGGGTACATAATATGAATTTATGTATATCAAACAATATAGTTACTTGTTACAATAAGCTGAACAGCTGTGAGGCCATAAAAAGTCTCTAAAATGAAAATGCCATAAACATAAGTATAGATGAAAATTTGGAATAGCGGGAATAAGGACAATGAAAGTGATCTGCATTTTTCGATGAAGCGGATTTTTCTGAAATTCAGATAACTTTCATTGTTTTCGTTCCATATCTCCAGTTAATTTGAAGGACGTAAATTCTACATAATCCGGGATTTTCTTGCTTCATTAAAAATACGTATGGGCCGATGATGTGCAGACTTCGAAGCACTGAAGAAGACATCAAATAAACGTCAAAACGTCGACAACTTTCTGAAATTCAGAACACTCTTATTGTCCTTGTTCCCGTTGTCCCACATCTCCAGTTAATTTGAAGGACGTAAATTATAATAAGGTTCAAGAACCCGGGATTTTTTCGCTGCACTGAACATACATATGGGACTGATGCTGTGCCCTGAAGAATACGTCAAATAATCATCGAAACGTCGACAACTTTCTAGAATTCAGAAACATTGTATTGTCCTTGTTCATGCTTTTCCAAATCTCTAGTTGATTTGAAGGACGTTAACTCTACATAATAGGTATGCATTTTATTTTCTCTATGACTTTCTTGTATGAGCGTTGTCAATCGGCCAAGATAGTTGCTTGCAGATGCCTTTCATTTCCACATTACTTTTATATGACCTATAGCGAAATGAATTCCATTTCGACACTGTTCCAAGTGAAATAAATATAAAAAACTAAATTTGTGTTCTGAAACATTTGAAGGATGTTGAATATTTTGAAATATACATACTGAATATGATCTGTGCGAGGTACATCATATTTTAATAGGTGTAATATCATATCGATCCATCCTGTGTGTGTCTTAAAAAATTAATTTGATGAAAAAAAAAACAATGTATACAGGGTGTAATCTAACGTGTACTCTCGTGAATGACGGGTGTATAATGCAATTTTATAATAAAATATGATGGCCATTCTTTAATCACCATTTCAAGCGAAGGATCTACAATTGTTCTGAATGAATTGATGAAAACAAGATTTGTTTGCTTGAAGATATATGTAAATATTTGTTATTTCGAACCAATTGTTCAAGAAATGTAAAAAGAGAGCCTGGGAAAATCTTATTCAAAGCGAAGAATAACAATATGTTTATGTTTCAGAAAATGGAAGATACGAATTTAAACTTTCTGTTGAGATATTTATTGATTGTCGTCGTTCTTTCTCACACCTTGTTTTTGTATTTTTTATGCTCTTGAAAAAATGCTGGTTTTTCATGTATGAAAACAAACTACGGACGGAATGACAGACTCGCGAATCTAAATAGTGAATGAAACAAACTTCCCACATATTGAGATTCCATATATTTCCTTATGCAAATTTTTGAAGGCAGTTTACAGAATTATATAACTATCCACAATTCAAAATATTCAGAGAAACGTTATTGAAATGGAACCTTGCACGAGAATTACCCGTGGTTCACTGAGACTAACCAACATTTTCGGTTGGTCGACGTTTACTAATACCGCATGTTAGCGGTGAGGTTCATCAATACCTAAAATTTCAATATTTTTTCATTACTTAATATAATTTTTCCATTATCGGAAATATTGTTTTATTTGTTGATGCATTATACTTCTATTTTTTCAACGGAATTTTCATTCGATTTCCCCACTGAATTATGCCCCGGCCACCTAAGATCAAATTATATACATTATTATTGAAAAATAATGCAAAAGTTCCAAATAGATTTTCTGCAGAAAAGTTCATCATATTAGATATTTATGTCGAATATCTCACTTATCCTTCATGTTTCCCAACATTTAATCAAAACAAATAAAATTTCATTTGAAATTTCTATTGAAAGAAATCTACCATGAGTAAATGTGAAAAGTGGCCCATTTTCATCAAGTTTTTTCTTGTAATTGCGTCATGAAGGAAGGAAATATCCTTGACTTTTGTCGAGCCATTAGAAGCATTCCATCGTGAAGTCATAGAAAAAGTCTAGTTTTCAACGACATTCGTATGTTCTCATGCCCTTGGGAAATGAGTACCATGTCCGTTATACTATACACAATTTTTTGGGCACATATGCGAATCAAAGCCAAATGAGTGAGCCAAATTCCACTAGAAATTGAATTATTTGTTAATTAATTTTCCGCTACATGATAACTTATACAGTGGTTACTGATATATATTAGAAATCGTTTCGAGTTACTGAAGCTCAACCTTCAAATTTCGAATTCTACGTATGGAATCTAT
This sequence comes from Gonioctena quinquepunctata, assembly GCA_018342105.1. Classification (NCBI taxonomy): domain Eukaryota; kingdom Metazoa; phylum Arthropoda; class Insecta; order Coleoptera; family Chrysomelidae; genus Gonioctena; species Gonioctena quinquepunctata. Next base: position 211,839 of record JAFIRS010002422.1, read on the forward strand.
TGGGATGATTTTCGAGAAGATAATGTATTGATATTGGTACAATAGCGATTAGAAAAATTCTAACAGCACTGCACTTCACCTTCCATACAACAACTTCTTCCATTAACCTATTCGAGTGACATTGGATCAATATCAACCAATCACATTTACCTTTCCCTCAAAAATTTCACATTGTAGGTAGCAATATAGTTGTAAAGCTTTGTCACTTTTCCCGCAAACTCCGTGTATGTCGATGACTAAGGAGTATTGAATATAGGAGCATCTATTCAAGAATGAAATTTTCTCACGTATTTTCTACATAAACATGGAAAACACCCTGCATGACGGATAAAACTGAATGTCGTTGGTGTTTCCAGGGACATTCCCTTCATAAAATATAAGATATAGGAATCTGTAATCTCAGTGGACTAGTTTTCGGGTCTACACCAAACAATCAACTTCGGTTGTTGTTCCACGAAGAGCGTGTGGTTGTCCGGCTCAGGCGATCTCGGGAGGGACAATAATCCCTTTGAGAAATCATGAAGAGCTTCAGTTGAACTGCAGTTTTATTGCTTTTGCGAGGTGTCCCATTTGGAATAAAAAAAGAAACACTCAAAACAACCTTCTAGGAGTTGACTGGGAACGTCTGGCCAATGAATGAATAGATGAAAATTATTGAAATAAAACTTCTTTGGGAGCGATAGGAGAAAAAAATTCGTGGTCGAATTTTAGTGCATAGTTTTTATGTAACGTTTCAAACGAAACGCTTCTGTGCAACGTTTCCATGATCTAAAAATCTGAAATTTTGTGAGCGTATTCCTATACTGACATAGATAATCACTAAGAAATGTTTCTTTGATATTCTATCTCTGAAGGGGTGCAAAGCGGTGGAATTTTGAATAGAAGTACGGTTAGTTTTGAAGTTAGAGTCATGGAAATTGGTATTTGGGTATTGTCAAATAAAGAAACACGTCTTTCAGGGTTTTCAAAAATTCAACCCTAGAAGAGATGAAATGGGGGTTGAAGTTTATATAGGAGTACCGTAAGTTCTAAGTTAGGGTCATTGTTACAAATAAAGAAAAACTTGTTTCAGTGTTTTTGGAAGTTCATCCCCTAAAGTACCGTTAGTTTTGTAGTCAAAGTCATGGAAATTGGTATTTGAGCTCTTCTCTTGAAATCAAGGAACATTTCATTGGAGTTTCTGAAAATTCAACCCTGAAGAGGGCGAAAGGGGGTTGAAAGTTGAGTATCGTTAGTTTTCAACTTAGGGTCATAAAAATTGGTGTTTGAGGTCTCTGTTACGAATAAAGAAATATGTTTTTCAGTGTTTTTGCAAATTAACCCCTAGAGGAGTGGATTGGGGGTTGGAAATTTGGGGGTTCCGTTAGTTTTGAAGTTAGAGTTATATCATCTTTTCTCCAAATAAAGAAACACGTAATTCAGGAAAATGGAAATGATTCCCTGATAGTTGTGATGGACCGTTTTTTTAAATAAACAGTATTGGTACATATTTCAAATTATAGACTATTATATAAGGAGTGAAATTCTCTTGGACAGATTACTTCACAAAAAAAAGTTCGCCTATCAAGCAAGCAAATCAACGATAAATGCTCTACAATGCTCAGTTGAAAGCATTGAAAAGACATACCTGGCCAAAGAAATGGCTCTATTTGCATCCATAGATGAAGACGGTGACTTCGATAACACCTAACATGACTCCATCATTAGATCACTAGAGGAAAAGAATACAAACACCTCACTGATCAGATGGATACATGCAATGCTGGAAAACAGAATCATTGTGGCTCCACTTGGGGAGGAAACGGTCAGAATGATAGCGGAAAAAGGTTTCCCTGGAGGAGAGGTCCTATCGCCTTTGCTGTGGTCACTGATAATGAAGCTACCTGCCTCCGGAATCACGACTCAAGGTTACGCTGATGACCTGGTCGTCACTATTAGGGGCAAACATGACGGGATAATATAGCATGCAGACATTCCTAAATATAATCAGAAGCTGGTGCGCAAAGGAGGGACTCAATATGAATCCTAGCAAAACAGTGCTGATTCCATTCACAAAGAGCTGAAAGTACGAACTGAAGGCCCCAACCCCGAATGGAACTCTTTCCAAGAAAGTCAAATACCTGTGCGTTATAATCGACCAAAGACTAACATGGAACAGTCACACCTGGACGTGCCGCAGAGTATTTGGCAAAAAAATAATATATTTGTCATACCAAACAATCATCAAACCCATAGTCACGAACGCATTATTAGTTGGTGGCCAAAAATCCAACAGTACTCGGCACAAATCAAGCTGCAAAAAGTGCAGCGGTTAGCCTGTCTGGGAGTCACGAGGGCAATATTCACGCGCCCAACTCCAGTGCTACAACAAATGCTGAAATTTCCGCCTCTGCACTTGTGTGTAATGGAGGAAGTGGCAGTGAGTGCTTCGAGACTGCACCAGGCATCAAACTTGGAGGATGAGAATCTGATTGGACATCTGAAGATTCTGGAAAATATTTCCCCAGACTTGAATATCATGCCAGCTAGGCACGACTTTGAAGTGAACTATGAAGTAGTTATAAACCACCATATATTCACAACAAACGGGCCTCCAGTAGGAAGGAATGTATGGTGCACTGATGGTTCCTAGATGGACGAACGGACTGGAGTGGAAGTAACAGGTCCTAGTTTTAGGCTATCCAAACCCCTTGGCAAAACCCCAACAAATTTTCAAGCAGAAATCCATGCTATATAAATTTGCGCCCACGAATGCCTTGCAAGAGGCTCCAGGGGAGCGAAGATCTATATTCTACCAGATAGCCAAGCAGCATTAGAAGCCCTAAAGTCACATACTAGTAAGTTAAGTGTGACTTGGGACTGCGAACTCTCCCTGAGACAACTGGCTACGAACAATCAGGTCACCCTGATGTGTGCCAGGTCACAAGAGAATCAAAGGCAATGAAGAAGTAGACAGCTTTGCCAAGGAAAGGACGAACACTCAATTTTCTGGCCCAGAACCGTTCCGTGGTCGCTCCAAAGCTCACCTTAAAGAAGAGCTTCGGCGCTGGGAAATTGACCAAATTGAAAACCACTGGAATGAGGTTCCAGGACAAAGACAAGCGAAAGGGCTTCTGGCTCATCGCCAAGGAAAGGTAATCAGCTTTTCGAGTTGGATGAGAAAGTCTGGTAACGGAACTGCTCACTGGACATTGCCCTCTGAGGTATCACCCTGAAAGAATGGACAGATCAGACAGTGAACTGTGCCGTTACTGCGAGAACTTCACTGAAACTGCAGAACACCTGCTTTGCGACTGCCAAGCACTGTTTTGCAAAAGCCTTAAGTTCCTCGAAGAGGTTCCGATAACGCCCTCTGACATCAGGAACCTAGCTCCTAGGAAACTGATATACCTACTTTGTAAGGAGTCTCTGAATCCTTGGCCTCGAATATATGGAGGGTACAGAGATGTTGAACAGCCATGTTGACCCACATATAATCTACAATCTATTCCAAATTATAAAACTGGACTGGTAGGAAAGTTCATCAAAGAAAGTTATAGCTCAACATGAGGAACAATTGGAGCTTCATCGTAATCAAGAAAGGAATTCAGACTCCAATCGATCGAATAACGCTTTAACTACCGTCGAATGTATTTTCTAATGCCGTACAATTAATATAGATATTCATATCAGAAAATCAGGATCACTAATAACAAGAAGAAGAGAAACATGTTCTTGAAGGTTGGACAAGATATACAAATGCATCAGTTAAACCAGCCTCAAATACATAGGGATAATTCCTCATGAGCTGACCGGAAAAATAATGATTTGGTGTTCAGAATGTACAGGGACTTGATATTGCAGCCATATCCTTTCGGTTGCTCAAATTGAGTATTCCAATAATAACCCAGAAAAGGGGGTAGTATTATGAACTTACATTTTTTCAAAACACCATGTGAATTGGATTCCGGGAAAACCAGTTTCTCTCATTCGAGATCATTCTTCGACATCTAGAACTTCCCATTTCACCGGTTGAAGCTGTATATTTATCGGGTATAACCCAAGATATGCTTCCTTCCGAAAAATTATGTTTTATTGTCATAACCATATCTGGTATATCTATAGTTATGAATGTCTCCTTATTGACCCCATAACTTGTACATTATGGGGACTACTTTCGTTGATCTATCCCAACCCTGTGATTAACGGTGGTTGTGATCCTCTTCCATTCATTCCATCGAAACTTCCTTTTTCGAAAGTGTTTATCTTTAGCAGCTCATTTTAAATCAGCTTTTGTAATTACGCCATACTCTTTTTCAATATCCTTCACCGGTTACTAAAGTGAGAGACAGCCAATTTTCGAAAGCCAATTATCGATATAATTGTATATGAATCGAAAAGATTATACGGTGACACAGACGTCTCAGAAGTTTGGCGATTTCGTTCGTGCCTTATTATGATTTATCCTCTCTTGGGAGACTGTAGTAGGAGATTTAAGCCGGTTCTGGCTCTCCCCCCACCACTATGACGTCACGTGTGACCTTGAATGGTTGCAGGTGTGCAGTGTGTGTGTGTTTGACCTTGAGATTTGACTTTGAGATTTGTCATTGAGTTTTGATATTGGGTTTGGTCGACTTTGAGATTCGACTTGACCTTGAAATTTGACCGAATTATAACATTAAGTTTTGACTTTTTAGATTTGACCTTGGGGTTTTGATGTTGGGATTGTTTCGGCAACCTTAAAAAATTTGGAAACTCGTGTTTGTTTGACCTTGACTAAAGTTGTGGTTTTGGGATACATTTCTGTGTAGTCCTGACCTTCCGAATCCGTACTCTCAAGCGAGGAGGGGGTTTGTCCTGTAAAAGAGCTAAGAGTGAACTGGTTTTGATGAGTGCGTTGAATATCAAAAGGGAAACTCCTCAAAATCCCTACAATTTCGCATCCCTCGGACTTGTTTTTATGGGGAAATTTCACTTGAAATATTCCCGGGAAGAGTATTTCAAATGTCTCCTCCAGTGAGCTATTGAAAAAAAAGTTGTTGAAATGTATTCTTTTGATTGTGGTGACTTTCACCCGTAGTGATAATCTTCGTCGACATCAAGGGGGAAAAAATTTCCAGGGGAGGGCCTTCAGTGAAACGGTTAAAAATTTAACAATGGGGT